>PVIC010023091.1:0-27088 GCA_004025085.1 Thryonomys swinderianus | reverse complement strand
GGCAACTGAAATGAACAGACACTTCTCAGAGGCAGAAATCAAAGCAGCCAAGAAACATATGAAGAAATGCTCAACATCTCTGGTCATTCGAGAGATGCAAATGAAAACAACATTGAGATTCCACCTCACACCACAAAGAATGGCTGCGATCACAAAGTCAACCAACGATAAATGCTGGCGTGGCTGTGGGGAGAAAGGATCCCTGTGCATTTTTGATGGAATGACAATAACAGCCCTGATCAGGACTAGATGTAGCCATAAGACTTGTTCACTAAGAACATGCATCCAACAGGCCCAGAAGCCACAGAGGTGACAGTGAGTGGGAGACCTGGGAATATCATTGGGTCTGACTTGTGTTTCAGCCTCAGCTTCAGCCTCAACCAAAGCCACAGACTCAACTGCAGCTTCCTACCTTGAGGGGACCACAGGTATCACGGGTCCTCCTCTGACCCTATCTGTGTCTACCAGAGCAGAAACCCCGAGTACCTGTCCACAGCCTCGGTAAGGACCTACATCTGGGTCATGTGCTTTTGCTAGGAGATGGGAGGAAAAGGGACTGTGTCTTCCTCCTCTGGGCCCCTCTTAAACCTACTAATCACATGCCATAAAGTGGGTCATGCCAGGTGTCAGGCTCTCTTTTCAAGATCCAAACGCAGCAGGGCCCAACTCAAACACAGTCCTGCTAGGATGAAGCTTATGCTTTTTCCAGTAGGTTCACCCTGTGAACAATTCAGCACAGAAGTTTCTATATCAATACAGGAGTACAGATGAGAGCATTAGGAAACAGTTGTCCACTTGGGCTGGGAAAATATGTGGAGGGTGGTGGGGATGCTGTCTCCACATCACCACCAGGGGATCCTGTACTCATGAGAAGCCACACAAGCAAAGGCTGCAAGGTTGGAGGGACCAGGCATGCAGAGTCTGGAGGGAGGCGTCCAGGCAGAGGGATGAGCAAGTACAAATGTCCTGCTGAGCACTCACTAGACCTGGCCAGGCTGGGAAGCACAGGGGCTCTTTCTTCTGCCTCTCTTTCCACTCATCCCTGCTCACAAGTATCAATTTGTTTTGTCAAACTAAGTCTCCTAAGTAGGTAGACCTGAGTTGAGTCGTTCAGTCATTTCATTAATAACCATGAATTCTTCAAGCTGACACTGTGAAGGTCCAGAGTGGGCACCAGTTATTTGCTCTGATGAGATAAGGCCCCACCCTCTGGAAATCCTGTCCAGAAAGGAGCAAGCATGAAACTAAAAGTTGAAGTTTTGACCCCTGTTCTTTAACTAGTAATCCCTGAGTGTGAAGGAACAAGCTAGAAATCCTACTCCTGGACACAGTTTCCTCCTGTATCCCTGAGCTCTCTTTGCCTCTTTCTCATGGTCCTTCCTTTCTATGCCCACAGGCCCTGGTTCAAGGTCACTCTCTCAGCTGCTTTTTGGGGACATGAATCCTTCAAGTAGAGCTGCCTTTTCCATGAGTGGACCTTATACAGTTTGCTATGGATGCATGACTAGGGCATAAAGGACAGAGGCAAGATTCCAGGCATTAGGGCCTCCTCCAGTGAAAAGCCTTTTCTGTCATTTTGTCCCCACAGGTCCCCTGTTCAGCAGCATTCACTTCCTGCTCCTGGTCTTCCTGAAGGTGCTCCTGTTCTTGAGCATGCTCAGTGCTGTCCTTTGGGTGAACAGGCCTCAGAGAAGCTCTAGAAGGAGGAGGTGAAGTCATCTTGAGTATGAGGACTAGTGACATCCCTTGTCCACTGAGATCCTCTTCAGTGACACAACCTCTCTGTTGGATGGGGATGACCTTCTGACCAATGAACACTGTCACTTATGTATTGGAATAATCATTATGATGTTTAAAGTCTTTCCTTGTACACCATCCTAATATGTCAAAAGGGTTTCTAATCAATATTTCCTCCTTGAAGTATGACTGCTTATCAACTTTGCATATATACATGCCAGCTTATCTTTAGGTCATGGCCAGGTCAGAACTCTAAGACCCTTGAAGCCTTCATCCTCTCTGGCATATAGTTTTGCTTTTGCTTCATTGCTTTCACAAATGAGTCCAATTGTTTGACCTTTCTGTGACCTTCACACCCGTGATACCCACACTGGTTGGGAATGGAGCCAAGGCATGATTCTCCCAGTCACTGATTAGTCTACTCCATTATGCATTTGTTAGTTCATGAAATAACAATCCAGAGTGTCAGTGATTCACTGAGTTCTCTCTCAGACATGAGTCAAACTGTGATGCTCATTCATCTCCTCAGACTCAAGGACCAAAAAGGCCGCTTTCACTAAAAAGCACTGGGTCTCCACTTGGGCCTTCAGATGCCTGATGGGTAACTAAAAACAAAATTAAAGTTTGGCATCTCTGCCATCATTTTATGCCTATGTCCTTTGTTACCTTAAACCTCAGTTCAGATTTTTGCTCAGCTCTGCATGTTGGCATGTTAATCACTTAAATAATGACTGTCTGAAAACTCTTACCCACCACAAAAAAAGAAAAACATTGGTTTATTGTTTGCTCTAAATTTACCTAACTTAGCTCATTACCCTTCAAAACTGAGGACACCAAGATAAGAGAAAGAAAGCTGTTTTCAAATTTGTGGAGCATTCAATGTCAGCTTTTACAACATCCCAGGAGGAGTCTCCAGTCATTGTCCTAAACCTTCAGCCACCTTGGATTTCAGCAGAGCTTCTGTAGACAGAGTAAACCATAAAGAGAGCACCATCCTGAATGGAGCAATTACCCTAAAGACAAGGGCTGAGGACAAGGACTGTCCCCTCTGAGCAGGGACAGTCATCTCCTGAGAAGAGATCACCCTTTAAGACAGAAGGACTTCTGTGGAGCCATTTTACCAAAGAAGAACTGATAACTACCATCCAGACCACAGTGTGACCGAGACTGTGTAATCATGCACACCCACACACCCTCACAAATTCTACCTCTGTCTAAACCCAAAGCTCAGCCCAGTTCCCCTGAAGACGAGACTGAGACCCTTGATCTCCCTTGTCTTTCAGATTCAGCCGTATTGATAAAAGTCCAACTTCTACATAACTTTTCCTGTTCGCTTTTCGGTGTGAATAGGCAGAGTCTGATTTGTTTGGACCCCGAGAGTGGGTCTTTGGCCTAGGTGTCAGGTAACAAACATGTCACTTCAGCTCACATTTAGTTGTCCAAAGTAATCACATTCCCAACACTGCAGCCAAGAGGATGGAGAAATACGATCCTCTTGCCGGGACAGGCAATGAGTAATCACCAATCTAGCACAAAGCATGGCCAGAAGAGTACTATGCCCTATACACTACAGTAAACCACACCCATCAGCATAACTGTTTTTCTGAGTTCAATGGGTCCTTCAGTCACTCAGTGGAAGCTCAGCAACAGAAGGGAAGTTGGTTTGAGTTTCCAGTGCACTGCAATAAAGGCCTGAGGGTCACCTGTTTTGGTGAGAGGTGAATGGCATGATATAGCACAAAACTAACTCCCCCAAAAACCTTGTTCCCTGGAACCTGAACCACTTATTGCCACAAGAGGATGGGGAGGATGATGAAAAGGGTAAGAAATTTCACTGGGACAAAGAGCTTCTTGGGAAAGTGACCAAGGTAATTCAGCCACAAATATCATTATTGTGTACCTTTCTCGTACTTCTTTAGGCATGTGACATCTCCCTAAAGAAATAGCTTTTGATTTATTTTCAGTGGGTATTCAGTGACTGTTTGCTTTTCGGAAATTAATCTGCTGCTCTAGAGATTTTACCCATTAATGATAGAGTGTTTATTCAAACATCTCCATGATGTGTCAGTGAGTGTTATCAGGTGGAAGTACTGATCAGAGGAGGAATCTCTGAAGCAGCAAAGTGAGGAATCCGTTTGCTTTCTTGAAACCTTGAGAATAAGAGTATTGATCTGTTTGCCCACTTCTCGCTGGAAGTTCTGGGGAGAAATTCAGACAAAGAATGAGATAACAAGGCACAGCAATGACAAGTGAAGTAGAGGCACATTGAGCCGCTGCCCCAGTTGGAGTCTGGTAAGTCACAAAGCCAAACATCCAAATTGGCTTTGCCTCTGGCTCAGACACACAGTAGCTGCTTGGAAGGAGACACCAAAATCAGGAACTCACTGTGGGGATTAAATAGATGTCTTTCTGACAGGTTTGGATGGAGTCTGGGCAGATCCATGCAATTTCCCCTCCCAGAGGGCAGAACAGGCCCAGGGTGAAAGCAGAACATAAGATCCACAAACTGGGCACATACTCCAGCACCTTGCAGGTAGCACCTCTGTCAGCTAAGAATTACATCTGCCCACCTGTCTCAGAGACTGAGAAAGTCATGATTTATCTCTGGTTCCTGCAAAAGTCTCATCAGAACCGTAAAATCAGGATCCCAGGCTCCTTCTGTCATCAGCTAGCATGGCTCATGACTTTTAGAAACAGTGGAAGTTATAACTCAAGCACAAATTTACAAGAGAGAGATTTAGAAAACATGGTAAAAGACTTTAGCTTGAAGGGCTGGCAAAAATCAGGCCAGCTTTTAATAAAGGAGCATAAGAAGAATACTAAAAGATTCCATCTTGTGCAATTGGAGAGGGGGAGACTTTGAAAAGGGGTCTCAGAATGGCCCACTCACAGAAGCAGGAGGTCAGATTTAAGGGTTTCCTGGCTGGCAGGGATCCGGTTCATCATTATCTTAGTACTAGTGTTGTAGCTCTGGAGTCCCTGTGACTCCACACGTACCCTAATTCTGTTCCCACAAAATGACCAGCTCTGTTTGTGGTGATTTCCGTCATGCAGAGCTCTGCTTTTCCTAGAATCCATGTCATCACAGACTTAGGACAATAGCTGGAGATCATCTGGGCACAGTTGAATGTCCATGTAAATCTCTTATCCTAGTGGCCTAGGTGATGAGATAGGCTAGGTAAATGTAAGGCTACTAAACACTCCTAAATGATTAACTTCCATGTATGCAGAGTTGAAAAGTCTTTGACCAAGAGTTTTACAGAATGGAGGTCAAGCTGTGCTCTACCTTTAGCTGTCTATTGAGTGTGTATGCCCAGCTTTTAGCAAAAACCACATTTAAATGTGTGATCGCCACAGGAGAAAACACATATGCTTTTTATTATTTTTTAATCATGCTTTTAATGAGTAGCAGGCTAAGGGCCCAGGATTCTGCCCATCTCCCATCCCTATGATTGCCTCCACTCTGTCATGACTGTAGCTTCTGTCTTCTTGCTCTGCTGGATCTAAAAACTGGCTTCATTTGCATTTCCAAGATGGCTACCCTACAGGTGCATTCCAGTGGAGGGAGGTAGACCAGAATTGGAAGGGCCCAGCCCATCCCATGGCTGATTCAGTCATTCACCTTCCCCCAGCCATCATAGAGCCACTTAAACACATATGCAGAGCTGCAGTGGACTAGGAGGGACACAGAGGACAAAGGAATTAGGGCTTGTCTGTTATCAATTTTTGACCCTATACTGGATCCTTTTCCCCTTTGGAATGAAACCAATAACAAGATCAAGTACACATTCAGCAGTGAAGAGGATTTTATACTCAGTCAAGAATAGGAGAGGTGGGAGACAGACTTGCAAATCAACAATTTTTTTTTTTTTGGTGGTACCAGGGACCAAACATGCAACCTTGCATTTGCCAGGTAGGTACAGGTCCACTGAGCTATACCTAGACCCCAAAATCAATTTTTTAACCTGTTGGAAGTAGAGAGGTTATACATTTGGGCAAAAGAAAAGAGGGGAAAGAATAGGCTAATCAAAGGGAGGAAGAACCATGTCACTTCTGGGAATGAGTAGAAATTTACCAGGAATGGGTGTCACCTCTTTTTTCTCCTTTATGTTTTTTCCTGATCCTCTTTCATGGCAGTTGTCAACTTTCATGGACTCAAGGTATGTCATGTATCTTACAGGTGAGACAATAATGAGGCAAGACTTTGTCTGGCAGCCATCTCAGAGCTACCCTTTTGAGCAGACCCACCTGAAGAGGGATTTCCAGGCTTCAAGCAGTCTTTCCTCAGAGATAAACAAGATTGTCATAAATATTAGGGTAAAAGTTCATGTAGGTCACCAGGGTAGGCAAGATTAGGGCAGTGTGACGTATTCTGCAGTGAGAAGCATGGAAACAAATTGAGAAGGGACAGATTTGGTGTGTTAGAGTGTGACCTGTACATACTGAAGAGTCATGTGGCTACCAAGTGGCAGATCACCCCAGTTCCACAGCACAGGCACACCATGGTAAGTACTTCAGAGAGTAACTTCTGACCAGCACTCTCCTAGTGTCTCCTCTGGGCATTTTGCAATGACAGGAGCAGAGAAGAGCAGGTGCCACCCCAGAGGGCGAGGTGCTGGGAGCAAATGTTTTCCCCAAGATGGGTGACAATACACACAATGTGGCTTAGCAGGGAAACTATGGACCTTGGCAGCTACACTCCTGATCATTCCCTTAGGCATTTACTAGTTGTGTGATCTTTGGCAAATCTTCATCTTGTCCTTAGCTTCACTTCTTCATGTGCAAGGTAGGAGTGATAAGTTTCGCCCCATACATTCCAACCAACTGAAGGGGCTGATATGAAGCTCAGAATAAGATACTTGTAAATGTGCTTGTTGCCTGTGAAAGTTTTTCAAGGTCTGTTCCCCGAATCCCTAATGGACTAAATAGTTTATACATAGAGCTCATGGCCCTTTTACCACCTTACCAGGTGGCTGTTATTGCACAAAAGGTAGGTGGGACTCAGAGAAACTGTCCAGTAGAACTTGTGTGTAAGGACTTGAACCCATTCAGGCTGCTCCTGTCCACAACACCAGGATGCTGTAGAGGGCAGTGTGCAGGAGCGTACAGCTGCATAATGAGGGAATAGTGGGGGACACATCCTCCGAGCCCGCCGACACAGCTCCAAGGACTTTATAGGATGTAGGAGCCAAGTGAGGACCTTGCCAGGAAGCCATCTTGCCAGATCCTGTCTGGTTGGCCCTAGGAGCTGACCTGAGGGAGAGCTAGGGGTGACAGGAGAGGAGGGGGCGGGCCTGGGCAGATGGAGTGGGCTGAAGCAGACAGGACTCCGGACAGTGTGCAGAAAGGAGTAATAGCACAGATCCAACATTCACAGATAATGAAACACTTGAACCTCAGCATGTTTAAGGACTTGGGTATAATAGATCTGGAAGAAAAGAAAGCCCAGAAAGCAACAAGCCTGGGAAGGAAAGATGTGGACTACTGACTGATATGAATAACCTCTGGTAACTTTGTGTCTTGAGGTTGCAGTCTTCTTAAAAGTACAATTTTTTTTTTTTTTGAGACAGGGTCTCGCTTTGTAGTTCAGGCTGGCCCTCAGCTCACTATGGAGCCCAGGCAAACCTCAAACTCAGCAATCCTCCTATCTCTGCCTCCCGAGTGCTAGGATTACAGGTGTGAGCCACCACGCCCGGCACTGTGGTATGTAGTATGTGGTATTGATTGTTGGTGGGTGTGAGTCACCACTCCCAGCATTGTATGTGGTTTGCTGGGATCGAACTCAGGACCTTGCACTTGTGAGGCAGGCGCCGGAACCACTGAGCTAAATCTCCAGCCCCAAAAGTACAATTTTAAAGTTAGAATTTGCTTCCTAACTACCTTTATTTATTCTCTCCTACTCGGATTGAGCTCCTGAGAATCCACAGGGGACACAATTTGAGTGTTCACTTTTGCCATCTCCTGGTCACTAGCAGAACTGTCTTTGATTTTGAAGTGCTCTTAACTAGTAAGGTAAGATAGTCTAAACGTGTGATATTTAACTTCCTCGCCCCTTCCAATTCACTTAAAAATAATAATGTGTCCTTTTCAATCTTACAGCATTCTGCTCCAGCTGCCTTGAAGTAGGGCCTATGGTTGCTTTTTTTTTTTTGCGACAGGGTCTCACTTTATAGTCTAGGCTGGCCCTGGGCTCACATGTAGCCCAGGCAAGCCTCAAACTCAGCAATCCTCCTGCCTCTGCCTCCCGAGTTCTGGGATTACAGGCATGAGCCACCATGCCCAGCATTGTGGTATGTGGTACTGATTGCTGGTGGGCAGGTATCACCATGCCCAGCATTGTTGTATGTGGTTATCAGGAATCGAACTCAGGACTTTGTGCTTGCTAGGCAGGCACCAGAACCACTGAACTAAATCTCTGGCCCGTAAATTTTGTTTTTGGTACTAGGGATCAAACTCGGAACCTTGCACTTGTGAGGCAGATGCTGGAATCACTGAGGTAAAACCCCAGCCCTCTCATTTGTAAATATTGATGCAATAGCTCTTAAATACAGTATTAGAGGATAAAATTGGGACTATGTGAAAAGGATAGTTGATTCTAGGAATTTCAGGATGACTCATTTGGTAACTATTTTAGTATTATTAATCATCTGTGTAATTTAGAGGAGAAAAATATAATCTCCATAGGAAAAAAAGGCATTTCACAATGTCCACTTCTGCCCTTTTCCCATGTAAACTTTGAGCTCATTCATGAAATATTTATTAAAATAACAGATACAAGGGAAAATCAATATGATATATATACATATATATAATTACTGAAAACTATATATCATCACACAAAAAGAGAGTGCTATTTTGGAAAATTGACTTCGGATTTATGGCCTGTTTTATTTCAGAATTAATGCCACTGAACGGTGTTTAATTCAGTCTAAAGGATGTCAGGCAGGGCAAGTAATGTCCTTAGTTTTGTAGGAGTTCCTTCTTCACACTGTCAGCTACCAGGGCTCTGTCTTGGATCCACTTACTGCCTTCATTCCTCATCTCAGTGTGCACATTCACAGGTTCATGGGGTTAACACATTGCTGGGGATCGCATTCTGCCTGCTAGAGTTGCAGGCAGATGCCTAGTTCATTGCTCCAGCTTTCTCTCCATGTTGCAGGGAAAGATAGGCAGGAAGGGACGAAGTTGCCTCTCATTTTCTCGCATTTCCAGGGCGGTAGAGAGATGTGGATGTTAAGCTGAGTGTGGCCCTCCCACCACCATCTCCAAAGGTGTCCAAAGAACAATCACCAAGGTCTTTCACCTCAGCTCAAGTACCTGCTGCCCAGTTTAATCCCATCTCAAAACCACGTGACCATTGTTAGAGCCACTAGGGTCCCAGAAAAGAGGCCATTTTTCTGGTCTAAGAAGGGTGGCATAGGAGGAAAAGGGTCCAACATGAGTTCCTGTATCTTCCAAACTGCCCAGGTCCCCTGCTGGGAAGAGACTTACTCCACAAGTTACAGCTCCAAACTGTCTTTGGGGCAGAAAAGGATGACTCGATACCAAGGTCTTCAAGAGTTCTATTTGACTCACACAGAGACCATGGTATTAACCATACCATCCCACAGCTGAAGAATGGAGACTGTATTTAGACAGCTGCCACAACCAGGAACAAATGAACCGTATGGGCTGGCATATAAGATTCTTGGGTATGAGCTGAAGACAATACACCTAGCTGACTATGAATCAAGCCCTGGTGATGTGGAGCTAAAACCAGGGACAATTCTGGCTTGACTCCACCTACACCCTTCCCCAGGAAGACCTACAAGGCATTCAGGGACATTTAAAGTGGCTCTTAGTTCGTGAAATCTTGACCAGGTGCCAGTCATCCTGGAATACACCACTATAGTCTGTATTCAAACCAGGAACTAATAAATACAGATCAGTACAGGATTTGCATCCTGTGAATCAAGCCCCTAAATCCATTTCACCCAAGGGCACCAAACCCATATACACTGATGGAACTCATTCTAGTAAGTGCTGCCTGGTTTACTTGCTTGGATTTAAAAGATGTTTTTTGTCTCCACTAAGAGCTAAAATGGAATCAAAGGGAGGTATTGATTATGATGCTATTTTTACAACTAGAATCAGACTGTATGAAAGAGGTACACTGGTCAGAATTTCCATGTTCAGAATTTCATTAGGAAATAATCCTTATTTGTGTTAGATGTAAATGTAAGCCACAGGAGGACTAGGCACTCTGGCCCTTAAGGCATCCACTATCACTGAGCCTGAGACGACTCTTCCTCCCCTTTGAAATGTGATGATAAGGTTTCCAAAGCAACTTTAATCAAAGCCTCATCCACTGTTACTGAGGCTGAGGCTTTCCCTACTTGCCCTTCAGGTACTGATGGTGGGACTTCAAACCCAGTTGTAATCAAAGCCTCTACAGGGCCATGTCCATCATTAACTGATTCTATCCAAGCTCCTCAAGGACAATGTGTATCTTACAGGAAGTAGTAAATGGAGAATTTGGAACTACTCAAGTTCGTGTGTTCTTTTCTCCTAGTGACATAAAACAGATCAAGCAAGATCTAGGAAAGTTTTCATTATTTATCAGAGATGACTACCACAGCAGAAAGCCAGGCCACCAGTGTGATAGAAACAGCATGGCACAGGCAAAGAAACAGACCTGAGGATCCATGGAACAGTCTAGAAAATGCAGAAACAACCTCAGAGTACTTAGCCACCTCATCTTTGACAAAGAAGCCAAACCCTCTCAGTGGAGGAAAGATAACTTCTTTACTGAATGGTGCTGGAAAAACTGGGTTTCAACCTGCCAAAGATTAAACCTAAACCTGTATCTTTCACCATGAAGTAAACTAAAGTCAAAGTGTATTAGAGACCTAAGTATTAAAACAGAAACACTAAACCTGCTGGAAGATAGGGTAGGTAGAACTCTTGGAGACATTGGCCCAGTAAAAGACTTTATGAACAAAACCTCAGTAGCACAGAAACTAGCACAAAATCAACAACTGGGGTCTAATCTTATTAAGACGCTTCTGTTCAGCAAGAGAAACCCCTGGTAGAACTAAAAGACAACCTACAATATGGGAACAAATTTTTTCCAGCCGTTCCTCAGAAAACTCTAAACTCAGTAGGAATGTGGGTGAGTCGCTGGGGCCCCTAAGAGATCCAAAGACAAGCAAGCCACAGACAGCAAGGTGCTGGGCCCAGCCTGAGCCAATAGGGTTACAACTAAAGGCTTATCCTTTAGACTTCACTGCTGTGACCCTCAGAGGGATTTCTGTAGCCATGGGCCAGATTCATCTGTCAGAAACATTATTGGGAACACAAGCATCAGCTTAGGGAGAGGAGAAGTGAAGAAGACAGGGGATGAGCCTGGTACCTTTCTTACTAGGCTCTCTGTGTTCATTTTTATCTTCATTTTATTTTGAACTATTAAAAAACCCTATTATATCTGTTTCCTGAGCTTTATTTTTGGAGAGGTCATATTGTATTGATAAATTATTCTGCTGTAAATGAAATAAGAAAATGTTTTATTCTAAACTAAATATGAGTGGCCTTGGCCCAGGAATACAGATCCAAGCTACCTTGAGTGAGATGTTCTTCTGTGAATGAAATTATGTGAACTTTTATAGCTACAGAGGAAAGAAGTCATAAATTGATTATGTCATCCAAATACATTGGTGACAGTATAAACCATATGGGCTACAGCAATAGGGAGAAATCTTTTCTGTGGGTTTCAGCTATTATCCTACAATCTTACCTTTAGGGTTCATAGGGCTAGAGATCTGCTTAGTTTAGTGACATATCCCAAGAATTTAACTTAAGAGCCACAAAGATTTTAGGTCAGAGATGATGGTTGATAGTAAAAAACCATAAAAAAGAGAAGATAGCCCAACTAATTTTCACTGTATCTACAACAGTCCATCTCCCCACAATCATAATTTTCATTTGATCAAGATCAAGCCAACTGCAAGGTCTTCAATAAAGTGACAGCTTCCTCCAGGAACTTCAGCTTGTCCTCCATAATTTTCACAGAGACTGGGTAGAACTCATTGCCAGCTCTTCCTCTGCTTACTTGAGCATCTCCTCCCTGATACACTTTCTTCAACATGAGCATGTCTGTGTATTTGTTGGTGTTCATTTCCTCTGTGTGATGTCATCAGCTATGAACAGGTGCTGTGTCACTTTCTGATAATTTCTCTTTAAAGAAGGCCGCCGATTTGTTGAAGTGTTACTGAGACAATGAGTGGTTTGTGGCCGGGTATACTTTCTATTCTGCTCACATAGATTATGCTCAGGAAAGGGTAGAAGTTCTTCTAGCAAATACAGAGCAGCTTGGGTTAAAGCCTGGGACGTCCCACTTCATGTCCCTCACTATACACAACGGAGCACTACTTTGTCATAAAGAAGGTTAAATCTGAATCACTGTAAGAAAACAGATGCACTTTGAAACTGTAACATTAGGTGAAATAAATCAGACACAAGCTTAAATATCACATTGTTCTTCTTATACAAGAGACCCAAAGAATGAATAAATTAAAAAAAGAACAAAATAAAAGGTGCTAATAAGAAGTGAGGAGATCCATCTTTTAAAAAAGAGAAGGAAGCAAAACAATGGAGGGGGGAGGAGGGGAAGAATAAAAAAAAGAAGGCATGTTATGTATATGTACCAACTCAATGAATGTAATCACTATGTACTGCAAACAGGTACTAAAAAACAGCTTCTTAAAGGCATGACAGGCCAGTTAGCTTCAATAGTACTGCACATTCCCATTCTTAGCACCACTCTCTTAAATATCTTTTCTAACCTTATTGGGCCTATAATCTCAGCACTTGGAATCTCGAGGCAGAAGGATCACAAGCTAAAAGCTATCCTGACCTGTATAGCAAATTAAAGGCCAGCCTGAACTACACAGACAGACCCTGTCTCAAAAACTTTAAAAACATTTCTTTTAGTTAAACATCTTTCCTGACCCCAAAACTAATTGAGCTGGAATGTTCCAGTTACCTATTGCTTACATGTTACTTTGTGGCATAAAGCAACAATCACTTTGGTATGTACAATTTCTGTGTTCCCACTTGCCCCTCATCCCCAACCTGGGAAGACGCAGGTAGCTGGGGGACTATGGGACAGGTGCTAGTGTCACCTGGAGTATTCCCCCCTCACCTGTCTGGGTCATGAGCAGTGCTAACCAAGACAGAGCTCAGCTGGGGTTGCTTTCTGGAGACCCTCTCCTTGGGGCAGTGATTTCAGAACGAGTCATCCTAGCAGTAGATCCATGGGGCCAGCATTTCAGGAGTCTGAGGAAGGGGTGGAAGCATTGCTTCCTCTTAAGCCTTGGAAATCAAATAAAGTCCCTCTGGCCACACTGCACGAGCATCCCCAACAGGGAAAACATTGATTCTTTCAGGGTGAAAACATTTCTACTTTTTGAAGACATAAAGCACATACACATACAGTTGTCCCTGGGTATTATGGGGCTTCATTCAGAACCATCCAGGTATCTCCAGGATACCAAATTCCACAGATGCTCCAGTCTCTGTTTTAAAATAATGACTAACCTGTTTACATACTCCTGAATACTTTAAGTTGTCTCATTTAGTTATAATGCCTAATACAATGTAATTGCTAAGTAAATAGTTCCTATGGTGTATTGTTTAGGGAATGTATTAAAAGCCTGTACATGTTCAGTACAGACACAATTGTTTCAAGTATTTTTAATCTGCATTTGATCAAAATCCAAAAGGTCAATGGTGGATATGCAGATAAATATATGTGCAGTATATTTTTGGTATGAGGAATTCATGGAGGTAGATTTTTTTTTTTTTTGTGGTACTGGGATTGAACTCAGGCCTTAGTGGTTCCAAAGTAGGCACAGTACCACTTGAGCTAAATCCCTGGCCCTTATGGGGGTAGATTTTAAGGGGAAAATACTGTACACAGCCAGGCTTATGAGGAGGGTGCTGCGAGAAGGAAGACTGAGAAACTGCTGTAGACTGTGGCCGAAGCAATCTCAGCCCAACTAGATTCCAGGGAGGGGACACAGACTGCAGTGCTCAATGGAAAGAGCTCTAAGGAAGTTGCAGCCATGATTTTAAACTGCCACATGGAAGAATCTTAATCTAGCAACTCCACAGCATATACAAAAATAACAAGGCCTGAAGGTGTGATGCCACCTGGGCCACAGTTACTAAGCAGAGAGTGGAGTTGGATCTGCCCCTGAGTGCCAGGCAGAGGGACTAGCCCCCACCTTGCCCTGCAGGCCATCTGTGCTCCGTAGAAGGTCAGTCCCCAGGCCTGCTGGGGGCACATATGGCTCCAGGCAAAAATAAATACCCAGCTCTGAAATTTCCATCTCTGACTTAGGGGACACAGACTTCCGTAGATATACAGATGTGTTTTATTTTGGTCACATTATTTTTAATGGGGTTTCATCAGAGCATAAAGAAACCTCACTATGATCATCCTCGTGGCTTGGATCATGGTTTGAAACTCCTCTGAAGACTTCACCTCCCCCCAGGTTCTAGTACATTTCATACATCTTTCAACCCAAATATCCCCAACTGATCTTTGACAAAGGGCCAAAACAATTAAATGAAAGAAGCATAGTTTTTCTAACAAATGCTGTTGAAACAATTGAACATCTACATGTCTAAAAACAGCAAATTCCTAACTAGAACAAATGCTTAACTAAACTGCATGCCATATAGAACAAACGATGCAAAAAGATCATGATTTATGAATTTAAATATACCACATAAAAGCAATGAAACTTTTAGAAAAAAATAAGTAAGAATACTCAGGCACCTGAGGTTAGTTGAGGAGTTCTCAAAAATGACATCAAGGGCCAAAGATTTAGCTCAGTGTTTCCACCACCTGCCTCACAAGTGCAAGGTCCTGAGTTCAATCTGGTAACCACATACAATACTAGGCATGGTGACTCACGCCCACCAGCCATCAGTACCACATACCACAGTGCCAGACGTGGTGGCTCACGCCTGTCATCCCAGCACTCAGGAGGCAGAGGCAGGAGGATTGCTGAGTTCAAGGCTTGCCTGGCTACATAGTGAGCTGAGGGCCAGCCTGGACTACAAAGCAAGACCCTGTCTCAAAAAAAGAAAAAAAAATGACATCAAAATCACAATCATTAAAATAAACATTTTTGAAATCCTATTTCATCAGAATTATAAATTTTGACACAGTGAAAAATCTTAGAAGGAAGACAAACAGATAACCACAGACTGAAGTAAAATATTGCCAAAAGACCAATATCTATAAAATATCAAAACTCAACAGCAAATAAAAAAAACCTCAATTAGGAAGTAGATAAAAGAGGTCCAGTTAGAAAATAAATATAAAAGATATCTAACATCACTAGCCATTAGAGAAACTACAGTTAAAGCTACATTGGGCTATCACTGCACACTATCAGAACATCTGAAATGAAAGAAAAAATGATAATACTAAATGGAAGTAAAGAGTCAAAGAAAATGGATCTCTCATACATTGCTGATGGGAGGAGAAGACAATATGTGGAAATAAGCAGCTTCTTATGAAATAAACACATACTCAGCATATGATTCAGTAATTGTACTGTCACAGATCTCAGGGAAATAAAAGGTATATGCACACCAAAAAACCCATGCATGAATGTTCATAATGGCTTTATTCATAATGACATATTTTGGGAAAAACTCAAATACTCAGGGGGGAAATGGTTAAACAAATTACTGTACATACAAACAATTAAATATTACGCAGCAGTAAAGAGGAATTAATGAATAGTAAATGCAACAACCTGTATGAATCTCTAAATCTTAGTGAAAAGAAACAATCTCAAAATATTGCATAGTGTATGCATCCCTTTGTGTAATATTTTGAAAATGGCAAAATCGGACATGGAGAACACATTAATATTAGTTTATAGGAGACAGGAATGGGATGGGAGGGGTGCAAATATTACAACAGAAGAAGCAATAGGAGGAGCTCTTGTTATGACAGAACAGCTCTGTATTCTAATGTGGGGTAGAATTGCAAAGCCCCACACAGACACATGTAAGTGAAGGTACACAGACCCTGCAAAAATGGAAAGAAACCTGAGGTTAGTTACATTTTCATCACTATGACAAAATGCCAAAGAGAAACCAACTGAAGAGGGAATGTTTACTCTGGTTCACATTTCAGGAGTTTCAGTCCACGGTCACTCGGCCAGGTTGCTTTTGGCCTGAGGTGAAGGAGGAGCGCACGGCAAAGGGAAACTGCTTGTCCTTAGGAAAGGGGAGTAGCAGGAGAGCTCACATTCATAAAAGATCTCCTCCCTCAAACCCATGAAGTTAGAAATCCATAAATGGATTTACCTACTGATGGGGTCAGTCCCTTCATGATCCAGTAAACTCCCGAAGTCCCCACTCTTCAACATAGGAGCTTTGGAAGACATTTAAGTTCCAAACCATAGCAGTCCACAGTCTAGTTAACAGTACAGTATTCCTAGTTGGCTTTTTTTTTTTTTTTTTTTTTTTTGCTTTTTGGAGACAGGCTGGCCCTGAGCTCACTATGGTGCCCAGGCAAGCCATCACGAACTCAGCAATCCTCCTGTCTCTGCCTCCTGAGTGCTGGGATTACAGGCGTGAGCCACCACATCCAGCATTGTGGTATGCAGTCTTGATTGTTGGTGGGCGTGTCTCCACGCCCAGCATTATATGTGGTTAGCGGGGATTGAACTCAGGTCCTTGTGCTTGCGAGGCAGGCGCTGGAACCACTGAGCTAACCCTCCAGCCCCAGTATTCCTAGTTTTGACAATGCACTACGGTCATACAATACTTCGCCATGGAGGAAGCTGGAGGACTCTGTGTACTGTATTTACAATGTAAAGCTCATAATTATTTCAAAATAAATGTTCAAAAGGTGTAGAACTTCTAGAGGTTCTTTATGGTCTCTGGGGCACAGCACTTTAGTTTGACACAAAGAAAGGAGTTGATTACTGTCTCAGAAGACATCAATCTGAGAGGCTCTTATGTCTAGGAGAAGAGGAAGGGGCCAGGCTCATGTGAGTGCCAGAGATTACGAGCCTGAGGGTAGAGTTAGGAACCCCAGGGAGGAGGAAGGACTCCCCAGCCAGGGCCAAGGAGTTTTATTTCTTTTTCCATGCTGAGGACACTAAAGGAATGTCTTCTAGGATCCAAGACCCTCTTGGGAGTCACAGAAACAGTAAGTCCCTCCAGAACCTGGGACCCAGCAGTAAAGATCTCTTGCGTCCAGGGTGAAGAGCTGCATCTGGGCACAGGGTACTCTTAGGGCCATGCACTGCAGGACTTTTGGACAGGCTGAGTCTGTCTTGCCCTCTGAGACCTGTTCACCCAGAAGACAGCACCAAGCATGCTCAGAAACAGGGGCAGCTTAACGGAGACCAGGAGCAGGAACTGGAGATTGCTGGGTAGGGACCTGTGGGGCACATGGGAACAGAAGGTGAGTTGTCTCCTCAAAGAGAGGATCTGGGACCTCTCTCCCTATTCCCTAACTCTAGAGCCCAACTAATCCAGAATCTAACTGGGAAAGGCTCCAGGACAGCCCCTTAGACCTTCTCCTTCCTCTGACAAAGAGCAGCCATGAGAGCCTCATTAAAGACAGGAAATAGAGCAGAGAGGGAAGAGGCTCCCAGTAGCTCTAGCTTCTGGAGTGTGCTCCAGAGCCACCCACTCTGTCCCTTCTAACAACCAACTTCTTGAAACCACTCTGAAGTCCTTGTCCTTTATTCCCTTCCCTTCAGGGTCTGGCGGCAGCATCACAGGCCTTTCTGGGTATCTTTATTGGTACTTTTTTTTTTTTTTGAGACAGGGTCTCACTTTGTAGTTCAGTCTGACCCTGAGCTCACTATGTAGCCCAGGCAAGCCTTGAACTCAGCAATCCTCCTGCCTCTGCCACCCAAGTGCTGGGATTACAGGTGTGAGCCACCAAGCCTGGCCTTTCCAGGTATCTTTGAGGAAACAGAAAAAATCCAAACTCCAGGCTGGCATGTCCCTACAACCCTACAACCCCTCTCAGCATCATGTGTGACCTCAGAGAATGTTGAGCCCACAGTTAGAGTGGAAAAAAGAGGAAAGCAGCCAACAGTAAGGGTTTCCAGACATAAGGTGTTTCCACCCTTACTCTCTACCCAAGGTCCCAACAGCAGCAGTTTCCCTTCCTCCTGCCTCCAGCTCTGACCCACTCACCATGAGTAGAGGGTTGACCTCTCGGTGCTGATGTTCTGCCCAATGATTACAAGTTGTGAGGCAGAAATTATGGGCAGAGGTCTGGTGGGAGTCATGGTCTCCGTAGGAACTGTAGCTGTTGGAGATAAGGCCACACATCAGCCCCCTGCTCTAACCCCACTGTGTGCTGAGCATCTGTGTGGATCTGACACTGCATGGAATCAGCCTCTCCTAGAGGTTCTCTGGAGAGAGACTCAGGCCACCTTCTGATCAGAGCCCATCAGGGAACAAAGAAGCCTTTCACACAACAGGCCGTGAGTCACCTCTAATAAGCTCCAGGTCTTTCTTTCCATCCCAGTCTGATTCTGCCTAAGGAATAGCAGGGGTTTCCCATGGGCTCCTCCACCTGACATGGAGCCCAGAGAGGGATTGTGGGAAAGACAATTCAGCTGTGGCTCCAGGAGCCTGCCAGAGACTGTGAGAGGGATGCTGAGCACCCTCCAGAAGAGGACTATCAGACTACTTTAACCCAACACTGGAGAAGCTGACAGGTTGTTCCTTGGCTTCTCCCAAGAAAACAGGTGTCAGGCTATTGGGGTCACCTATATGCCCAATCCCAGCCTATACAGGCTGAGGAGTCAACCACTTCTCCTTGGGCTCCTTCCCACACCACTAAGACAGAAGACAAGCTTCAAAGGCATGTTTAAGTATAGAATCTCCCTTGTCCTCATGCCAAGTCATGTCCCAGAAGTTCTGCTGCTGGAGCCATGGGACTTCTTACCTGGGATAACATACACCTTCACCTGCTCCGCAAGGTCACGTGACCATGCATCCCAGATCCACACTGTCTGAATTTTGCACCAGTAAGTTCCAGCATCATATTCTTGGAGGTTGTCTATGGTCACTGTCATGGTGAGGTCATCTGAATGGTCTCTGATGGACACACAGCCATTCCACTCCACTTCCTCTCCTCCTTTGGTCTCCACAATACTTTCACACTCTATGTCATGCTCTCCTCGGCACCAGTATTTGTTATACCCTTTGTATTTCTCATCGTACTGGCACTGCACATGCAGAGTGGTCTCCTTGGTGCCATTAATGTAGCCAGGCCCTGTCAGAGACAGGCAACCTGGAAAACACAAGACTGAGTCCCAGGTCTCCATCATGATGGACCCATCTCCTGCTTCCTGCTTGAAGCTCAAAAGGACTCTTCTGAGGAGGTGTGGGCCGCTCCTGGGAAGAGGGCAGGAAGAGACACCTGAGCTTTGAACCTAAGCCAAAGACCCTGGAGGCCATGGCCAGGAGGAGGAAAGAAAGTTGTCCCCTGTGAGAGCAGAACACTGAGTGACTGCACTGAGATGCCAGTCTTGGGAGTGGGACAATCAGACTAACGCTGAAGGTGGGAGTGTGAGGAACCACCATCTAGTCTGTCCCATGTCCTGCATCCTCTGTGGACATAAGATTTGGTCACACACACACACACACCCCTCTTTGGATGGAGGCCTCTAGATTCTGGAATCGTTGCAACCACAGCTTGTTCTCCAAAAGTACAACATCTGATTTGCTCTGCTCTCATGTGAATCTAAGGGAGGAAAATGAATCTCCACTCTACCTCCTCTCCAGGGAGAATGCACATGAGAACGAGGCCTCTGTCCACAGGAGACCCTGACAGGTTTCTTCACACAGGGTTGGGGCAAGCTCCCTCCCCTTTGTAGTACTGGGTGTGAGCTGTCGCTGTACAGTCAGAGGGAAGTCCCCTTCTACATAAAAGTGAGATGAGCTGGCAGACAGAGGAAAATGGGAGTCTGAAACTAGGAAGCAAAATCCAGGAAGCTGATGTGGAAGAAAAGAGGACAGAAGAGCAGCAGGTGTGGAAGTCTGTGCCACCATGAGATATGATCCCCACAAAGCCCATACAGCTTGAGCAAGTACTTAGAAACTTGGGATCTTGGTTAGAACTTGAGTGTGTGTGCGCGTGCACATGCACATGCATGTGGCATGCCTGTCTGTGTCCATTTGCATGCACATGCATCTGCACACACACACACACACTCAGGGACAGAGATAGAGAGAGGGAGGGAAGAAGAGAGAGGGCAGTGAAGCCTCCAGGGACCTTTCTATATTTTCCAGGGACCAGCCTCATTTATTATCGTCCCCCTCTGGGCTGAGCTGCACCACCTTCCCCCTGTCTTTCCCCTCATTTGTCTGTTGAATACACATCTCTGTCTTGGGGGTACTTCTGATTCACATATTTTTATTCAAGAAATAACTTTTCAAACCATTCTCAGTAAATATTTGCAGAGGCAGAATCTCCTTCTGGAAAATCTGAAAGTGCTCCATAAAACTCCAAGCCTAACTAATCTGGCAAGTCACTCTACAAGTCACATGATGCTTCTTTTTCTATTAGGCGACTCTCTCATTGAAAAAGCACTAGCTTGAATTTATCTTCTTAAAATATGGGGGTCTGCTGGGCGTGGTGGCTCACGCCTGTAATCCCAGAACTCGGGAGGCAGAGACAGGAGGATTGTTGAGTTCGAAGCTTGCCTGGGCTCCATAGTGAGCTCAGAGCCAGCCTGAACTACAAAGCGAGACCCTGTCTAAAAAAAAAAAAAAAAAACATGGGGGTCCTCGGTAGACTTAAATTTGCAGCATAGGACATAGAGTATGGATATGAGCGTGTAGCTAACACTCAGTTCACAAGAACACCTCCAAAGTCATTGTGAAATAAAACCACTGGCACAGACAAGCTTGGCTAGGCAAGCTTGCAGAAAAAGGTGGAGGTAGTGCCTCATTAAACTGAGGACATTCGGAGTTGAAACCTGGCTTAATTTTCTACCCAATCCATAAATATGACAAGGGAAAACACTGGAAAGTGCTATATTCTCCAGCTAGGTCACAATGTTGTTCAGAGGGTTAAATTTAGATTCCACATGAGTGAAATGATATGGTGTTGGTCATTCTGCTTTTGGATTACTTAGTTTAATGCGCTCCACGTTCACCTAAGTTATCACAGATCACAGGACTGATTTCAGCCTTACACAATGTATGCATTTACCAAAGTATCACATTATGTCCCATAAATACAAACAGCTAAGATACGGTAATCAAAAATAAAATTATAAAATGTCTTACAAAATTTTGTGATTGATTTGAAAGGGCAGGCTGTAAAATACATAATAAATAGGAGTTCTGTTTTTGCTTGTTTTATATTGCTACTATCTTCCTCTTCACTCTTTTCTTCCTTGCTCTGGAATTATCTCTTCTTTTTTTCTATCCCTTCGTCTTCCCCCATTTTCAGACTGACAGTATAATTCCCATGAGTCTCCTCCTTAAAAAGCAGTTTTTTGCCGGGCGTGGTGGCTCACGCCTGTAATCCCAGCACTCGGGAGGCAGAGACAGGAGGACTGCTGAGTTCGAGGCTTGCCTGGACTACATAGTGAGCTCAGGGCCAGCCTGAACTACAAAGTGAGACCCTGTCTCAAAAAAAAGCAGTTTTTCCAAATAGTGTTCGTAACCCCGATGGACATGGTAGGAGGAAAGGAGTGTTAGGAATGAAGGAAGATGACTGTGGGTGTGGTTCAGCGATAGAGCACACATGAGGCCCTGAGTTCAAACCCCAGCACTGAGGGAAGAAAAGAAGAAGAAAGGAGATTTGGGGATAAAAAAACAAGAACTGAAATTTAAATATCTATAAAGGCTTCAAAGTTTTAATTCAGGCCCATGAGATGACAATAACCCAAGAGATGGAACTTAAAAAGAGAACTAAAATTTAAATCTCTACTAATGACTTCAAAGTTTTGATCCACACCCATGAGATGAAAAACCCTCTACTACAAATGTTCCCTGGATGACTTGTGGAGTGGAAAGACCAGCCAGCTCCCCATAAGCAGATGATTTAATTGAGCATTTAGGTAACCTTATCTGATGTAAGCAACCAAATTTAAATAAGCACCAATTCACTAGTAAGTGAGCTATTGGAAAGGGAGAGATGGAATACTTGTTTTCCTGCTCACTTCTGTGGTGTATACATTCTCAACATGACTGATTTTACATTGTCACTGAATGCAGAGAAGGGAAAACACCCATAATCACCTCTCGTGAACTGGTTTAAAGTGGCTCCAGCCACCCGAGTTACCTACTTAGGTAATTACAACGATTCACAAAATGTCCATTTATAACCTCTAGATTGCCCACTCTGTAATCATCGTCCTCATCATCCCTGAAGACTGACACTGCCACATGTATAATAGATTCATTCTATTTCAAATGCTTGGCTGAGTCCAAGAATCTAGATTATAGAACTTACACGAACTTGAGTTCAAACACTAAACCTGCTGGAAAACAGGTTTGATAGAACTCTTGAAAACATTGGAACATGAAAAGACTTTATGAACAAAGCCTCAGTAGTACAGGAACTAGCACAAAGAACCAGCAGCTGAGGTCTCATCTTATTAAAAAGCTTCTGCACACAAGAGAAACCACCAATAGACTGAAGGGACAGTACAACATTAGAGAAAAATTTTACCAGCTGTTTTTTGGACAAAAGTCTACTATCTAGAATATATAAAGAACTTTAAAAAATCAGGACCCCCAAATTTAAAGACCCAATTTAAAAATGGACACTGAAATGCATAAGCATTTCTCAGATGTAGAAGTAAAAACAGCAAATAAACATGAAGAAATGTTCAACATCACTGGTCATTTGAGAGATGCAAATGAAAACAACACTGAGATTCCACCTCACTTCAGTATGAATGGCTAATATCAAGAAAACAACCAACAACAAATGCTGCTGGGCCTTTGGGGAGAAAGTGACCCTTTCCACTGTTAGCAGGGATGTAGACTGGTATAACCACTGTGGAAATCAGTATGGAGATTCCTCAAAAAACTAGGATACAGGTCTCAGAGATATTCCCCTGCTGGGTATCTTCCCAAAAGAATTAAAACCATCACACCACAGTGATATAAGGGTTCCCATGTTTATAGCAGAATAATTTGTAATAGCTAAACTTGGAAACAGCCCAAGTGCTCATCACCTGGTGGTTGGATAAAGATGTGGATTTTTTAAACATAAAACACCATTTTATAAAGAATGATATGAGTTTTATAAAGAATGATAGAGACATTTATAGCTGAGTGGACACACAATGAGACCATACTCTTGTGAAATAAATAGGACAAACATGTAAATACTGAATAATTCCTCTGGTATGAGAAACTGTAAGAGTAAATGAGGACCAAAACGTATAATAAGTAATATAAAATAGGAATAAAAGATCCAAAAGGGAAAGGGAAGTGGGAGGGCACCAAAAAAAGAAAGAAGAGAAAGAAAAAAATGTGAGAAATGAAGGAAAAAACAAACAATATTTGTAAATAAGGAGGAGTAGATTGGAAGGGAAGAAAGGTGAATGGAGAAAAAACAAGAACCAAGATATATCATGTACAGGTACAAATCCCCACAGACGAATGTTATTTTAATGTGTACCTGAAATGTACCAATAAATTTAAAGGAAAAAAAAAACCTTGGAATTCATCCAGACTGCTCATTTCATTGGCCAGAAAAGTCCTCTTGATCAGTGTCACTTAGGGTATTTAAGTTTACCTTTCCACCCACAATTCTGAAAAGGGTCTGTACATCACATTATATAGTTTGTGACCATAAAATTGCATTAGACAAAACATGACCATAAAACCCACCTGCAAACATGAAAAAATTTATTCTAAACTATGTCACACAGAAGAATGTACTTTCCTTCCTTTTTAAAAATTTCACACATCTTGGGGGAGTTGGGACAAGTGGTCACTCTGAAGTTTGGGCTGGCCTTGAGCTTATAGGAATCCTCCTACCTCAGCCTCCTAAGTACTGGGACTATACATGTGTGCCACAGCATCCAACTTCAAACATTTTTATAAAGAATTTTCTCCTCTGAAAGTCCAACTTTGGGGGCCTGTTGTTTTGTGTTCCCAAAGGGTTTAACGGAGTTTAATGTGGATATGAGGATAGTGTTCTGGACTCTTCAGCAATTTTCTCACAACCTTCCCAAACTCTTTTAAACTACACTTTGGCAAAAGAGAATTATTGCTAACCCCTGAGCTTTCTGTCATCTTTAATGTCTCCACAGTTACATAAATTATTTCTTTTCCATTGGGCCATTGTTTATCTTTCAGGATGGACTTCTGTGAAGTCTTGTGAAGTCCCCAACCTCTCCAGAGCATAGTTTGGACCCCTATTACACACTTATCACCACATCAATGAATCTGTCCCACAGCAAGGTCCACACAGGGTTCTAGTTACTTGACTCCCTTATTTGACCTTTAGGTCCACAAGTGCAGAACTTATGCTTAATCACAGCACCCAGAACAGCCGCAGCTCAAAGATGGTGCTTAATACCTGTTTGTAGGATCTATGGCCACATGCCTGACTGTACAGAAGATGTGCAGATGGACGGGTGTTTCCTTCCCACCTCTGCTCACACCTCACCTCAGGCCTCAACCAGGGACACCCACAGTCCCAACCCTGCAGTACCAGCTTCACAAAGCCACAGCCCCACTCACCTGGGAGGCAGAGAAGGAGCAGTGCTGAGGGCAGCCACATGGCCCCGTCCCCCTGACAAATCCAGGTCCCATTGGAATCTGGATATGTACAACAGAACCTGGAGCATCTGGCTTCTACTTGTTTGAATTTCTTTTGGGCTTCTCTCAGCTACTTCCCTTTTAATCTTTTATCTGCCTCTTAATTTAACAAAGGGGACGTGTCAAGAGCCACAGCAGGGACTGAGGGAAAAGACAGAAATCTGCTAAACTTTTTTTCAATTAAAATGTAATGTTGGCATCACATTCTGAATCTTAGCAGAAGCCAATCACAATCCACAAAACCATGTTCTTGAAAATGGGACACTTCTAAGCCAAGGCCAGAGGGCCAAGAGATGCTGAGAGGAGCCTCAGAAGGCTCAGCAAGGGATCTGAGTTAAACTAGAGCAACGGCAAACACTGAAAACATCCAGGCACTGGGTGTTCTGATTTGCAGAGAAAAAAAAAACAGTCACTGGGCAAAAGGCAGAACTGAACTTGGAAAACAAGTAGGCACATGAGTCCAGAGCCTCTGTAGTAATCCAAGGGTACAGTGGTAGAGCATGAATGGTGGCTGAAAGGGCCAAAATGTACAGACCTGGGCTTTTTGGGAAACAGAGACATCGGAGTTCCTCTGAGGATGAGAGGCTGGTAAATTTGTTCGTATCATTTGCAGATCCTAGGATATTACAGTGGTGTTCTCAAAACTTGAAAATCAAACATGAAGATAGCCTGCTAAACTTACACTTAAGATAATTTGGGTATAGAAAAAAGACAAACAATGAAATTGGAAAAAGTGAAACAAAATGCCCAGGACAAGCCAGATGTGATGGTAGGCCAGACTGGGCACCTTGTTAATTTAGCAAGGTCCTATCTCAAAACAAAATTTAAAAAATTAAAGAAGGGCCTGGAAATGTAGCTCAGGGTGAAGACCTGGATCCAATCTCTGGTGCAAAAAGAAGAAAGTTAAATACATAATGAAGTTATACAAATAAAAACCAAAAAATCCTGAAAGAGAAATTGGCAGACTGTGAAAACACAAATCTCAAAAGTAGACATACAGAAGGGTAATGTTCAGAAGGAAAAAAAGTTTAACCTCACAGACAATCAAACACTTAGGTATATCACAACAAAATCATCAATTTTCCCCCACAGGCTGTGATATTTTTAAAGTAATTCTCATGGAGGAAGGCTACTTAGCAGTGAGTTTGAAAAATTTTTAAAAATGACCTTTCTTTTAGTTCAGTGATTCCACTTTTCAAAACCTAGTCTAAAAAACATTGGAAAAAATTTTAAAGATCCTAATTATCCAATAATAAACTATACAATTTTATAGTACCGTAGAAAGGTATATAGATAGACAAGAGATAAATGAGAGGGAAGAAGACAGAGAAGAAAGAGAAAGGAAGGGCATGCATTGGATTTAAGAATGAACAGAAAAATGACTAATTTTCCTATAGATTCCCTTATATATGAACACAGAATGTATCCTTATTCATAACAGCAATATCTGCAGCATTTCAAATGCTTATCAATGGTAAAAATACATGTACTGTGGTATATTTATTCAACAGCATCTATTCATCATATTCACCAATGCTAAGATTACAAGTGCAACATGCTGTATCTCAAACCCAATGTTAAAAAGTGAATGCATAGGACAATACATGCAGTATGATTCCTCTTATACAAAGTTCCAAAATAGTCAAAACTAAATCATAATATTTATGGATGTATATCAAGAAAAAGTTCTAAAACAAGCAAAATTAATATACCAGTGATAGAAATCAAATAATGGTTACCTAGAGTAGGGAGTTGTCCATAAAGGGACAGAAGGGTACTTTGTGAGATTATTAGAACTATCTTACCCCTTGATTGTGGTATTGTACACACAGCTATACATATTCCTAAAAACTCATTGAATTGTACCTATAAAATGGGTGTATCCTATGTGTAGTGAAGGACATTGTGATAAATTCCCTTGGAAAGTCAAGGAAATGAATATCACATATATAAGAGTAATAGATACCTCTGGTGGGGTAGAGAGTGTGTGAGCAAGAAGGGGATTTCTGGGATACTGGTAGAACTCTGAGACTTTTTTTTTTTTCGTTTGAGACAGGGTCTTACTATGTAGTTCAGGCTGGCGTTGAACTCACTATGGAGCCCAGGCTGGCCTTTATCTTGTAGAGATCCCCTTGCCTCAGACTCCTGAGTGCTGGGATTATAGGCATGCACCACCGTGTCCAGGAGTGTAACATTCTGTATCTCGATCTCATTTACTGTTAAACATTTGCTCTACAATTGTACTGTAAGTAGTGCCCAAATGTTTTCTTTCTTTCTTTCTTTTCTTTTCTTTTTTTTTTTTTTTGAGACAGGGTTTCGCTTTGTAGCCCAGGCAAGCCTGGAACTCAGCAATCCTCCTGTCTCTGCCTCCCGAGTGCTGGGATTACAGACATGAGCCACCATGCCCGGTGCTGTGGTATGTGGTATTGATTGCTGGTGGGCGTGAGTCTCCGTGCCCAGCACTGTATGTGGTTACCGGGGATCGAACCCAGGACCTTGTGCTTGCGAGGCAGGC
>PVIC010023090.1:0-27134 GCA_004025085.1 Thryonomys swinderianus | reverse complement strand
TCCGGCCCGCTGGCTCGGTACACCTAGGACAGCAAGACAGGGACAGACGGCCTCAGAGCAGAGGGCCAGTGGGCACCAGCTCAGCACCGAGCGCGGCCACACGTGCATGCAGGCTGGACGTGGAAGCCACGGTAGAGGTGCGCGTGGCACGTGTGATATGGGACGAACAGAACTCGCACACGCACAGCCTGGCTCTCCTCAGCGCCCTGGGTTGCTGCTTTCAGGAAATCCTGCCCGCTGGGCTCTCCTGTCCCGTCTTAAAAGCTGCCCCTAAAACCATGTGACAGGAAGCACCTCTCCAACCACAGAGGAGCTTCCAAACACTCTCCCACACAACAGCCGGGCAGACACTGGCGAAAGCAGCCAGTCAGCCCGGACGTGCCAGCCGTGAAGCGCGTGCTGGGCCCGCGGGACAGGCACGGACAGACGCAAGCCCCGCGGGCCTTCTGCCGCCCTTCCTGCTCCCGCCGCCTCCCAGGGCCAGAGCGGCCCACAGCCAGGGCAGACGGAGGGGGCAGAAGGCCTGGCGCCTGGGGAGGCCGACCCCACCGCTCGCCCCTTGGGGTCCCAGTAAAACCAAGGAGGCCCAGAGAGCTTTAAAACACAGGCTGGGCGCTGCCCACGGGGGCTTTAGCGCTCCCAGATGCCCAGTGACCAGGCAACCCCAGGGTCCCTGGAGAGCCCGCCTCCCACAGGGAGAAGCAAGCGACAGAAACCCTCAAACTCAGACTCTCACCAGCAATTCAAAGCTCCTCAAAGAAGCCCAGGTGCCTGAAGGCGGAAGAGCAGCAGGACACCAGTGACTGACTCACAACAAAAGACACTTAAAAATAAATAGCAGCTGGGCTCATGGGTGCAGCACTGTGAGAAGCTGAAGCAGGAGGACCACAAGTTCAAGCCCAGCCTGGGCAATTTGGGGGAGCCCTTTCTCAAAATAAAAAGGGCTGAGGATGTAGCTCTGTATGAAGTATGAAGCACCACGGATTTAAAAGAAGGGAAAAAGGAAAAGCGGGAGAAACAGAAATTCTGGGGTCCTGAAGGCCAGTGTCTGAAACGCAGATCTCCCGAGTGGCTCCACAGCGGACAGAATCTACGGGAAGCCGACCAGCGGTGTAAGTGTGGGTCAGCGGGGCCCGCGCAGCCTCAGAACCAGGAGGCAGACAAGGGAAATGGAGCATCAGAAAAGGGGAAGTGCCCCCAAAGACCACACTAAGCCCTGTAAAAATGAACTGGGAGACAAAAAGAGAGACTGGTAACTTTTTAGTATTTTCAGATTTTCAAAGTGCTTTGAAAAAAAAACTATTAACCAAGAATTCTGCATCCTCCTGGCTACGCCCTAAAACTGAAGGAGAGGTCAAGACATGTTCAAACAAACAAGACAGAGCCCGCTCGGGGCAGGTCTGCACCTGGGAAGGGGCGGGTGGACAGAGGCACCAGGCCACCCAGGGAGTCAGGCCTGGGACGGGCTCGCGACAAGCATGTGTGAAAGCCGCACGCACGCGTCCTTGGTAAAACTCCCTCCGTAAAAAGGCAGCTGCAACCAGACACGGTGGTGCACGCAGGTAATCCCAGCACTGGGGAGGCTGAAGCAGGAGGGCCGCTGGGAGTTCAAGACCAGCTTAGGCCACACAGTGAGTTCAAGGCATACACCGCATAGCGAGACCCTGCCTCAAAAATAAATAAGTAAAAGCCATGTGAGACTCTGATGCTCTGTGTGTTGGGCACGCAGCGTATTAAGGTAACACTCCAGAGCAGGCGATGCAAGATCTCCCAGCACCTCAGCTCTGTCAGATGGTTAAGAATTAAGATGATAGGGCTGGAGGGTTAGCTCAGTGGTTCCAGTGCCTGCCTCGCAAGCGCAAGGCCCTGAGTTCGATCCCCAGTGACCACATACAATGCTGGGTGTGGAGACTCGCGCCCACCGGCAATCAATACCACATACCACAGTGCCAGGCGTGGTGGCTCACGCCTGTCATCCCAGCACTTGGGAGGCAGAGGCAGGAGGATTGCTGAGTTCGAGGCTTGCCTGGGCTACACAGTGAGCTCAGAGCCAGCCTGAACTACAAAGTGAGACCCTGTCTCAAAAAAAAAAAAAGGTAAAACAAAATGGCACCCTAGGAGGCACCCACGGAGGCCTGAACAGGCTTCTGCGGGTCACAGGCTGCTCTGACTCCGGCAGCGTCGCAGTCGGGGAGTCTTTGCTCCCCGCCAGGCTGCGGGTCTGCGCGGCTTTGGGAGCCCGGGGTGCCCGAGCCGCTGGGATCAGGGGACAGGCAGAGGCGCAGCCGCGACGCGGAGAGGAGACTTCTTTCAGCAGGGCAGGCAGCGGCTTCCACATACTTCCAGCTTTGGAAACCTTTTCCAACAATATTTTGTGGCTCTCAGATGTGCATTTTTCAATTTTGTTAGGCTTTTTTTTTTTTTTTTTTTTGCAGTACCAGGGATCAAACTCAGGACCATGTACTTGCCAGGCAGGCACAGGAAGCACTGAGCTAAACCCCCGGCCCTGCTTAGCTCATCCTCAAATCCTTCAGCCTCCCCGGGCGCCTGGTCGACAGAGCTGCCTTCACTGCGCTCCCGGTGCGCGCTGCGGGTGGGCGCGGCTCTGCTGTGCCCGGGTCGCGCCTGTCCCTGCAGGCCAGAGGGCACGGCGCCAAGAGCAGGCCCGGCCTTCCGGCCCCCTCTTCCCGTGTGCCCCCTCGGTGCCCCCTCGGCCTGCACGCAGCCGAGCAGCGGCGACGAGACCCTGCAGCCTGCGCGCCCGGGGCCGCTGCGGGGTCTCCAGGCCCCTGCGCGGCTGAAGACGCCCCTCACCTGGAGTCCGCTGAGCTCGTCAGCCGGGAGGCGGCGCCGCATTCGTCAAGCGCTTCTCTACCGCCCCGGCCGCCCAGCCCTCCGGCCGGGGCTGCCGCTGCAGAAGGACGCCAGCGGCGGGCACGCACGCCCCTGCCTCACCGAGCTCTGGGGACGGGCCTGCGGGAGACACTGGCGGCGCCGGGGAGCCGGGAAGCGCCCTGACGGGTGTGTCCCTCTCCGCGCACCGCTCAGCTCCGCGGACCGGCGGCCGCTGGTGCCCCTCGCGCCTCCTGCACTCCATCCCGCCTCTGCACAGTTTATTTTATTAATTTTATTTATTGCTACATTGTCCCTCGTGACTCATATTTTCAATCCTTCTGAGTAGCTGGGCTTGCCTGTCTGAACCGCTACACTGCTGGGGGTTTTAGTTTTCTGGATTTTTCTTTCTCTTTTTTCTTTCTTTCTTTCTTTCTGGATTTATTTTCTTTCTTTCTTTCTGGATTTATTTTCTTTCTTTCTGGATTTATTTTCTTTCTTTCTGGATTTATTTTCTTTCTTTCTGGATTTATTTTCTCTTTCCTTCCTTCCTTCTTTCCTTCTTTCTTTCTTTGTAACAAGGATCCACCTCAGGACCATGTGCTGACCGTGTGCCCGGCAGGCAGCGTGCGTGTGAACTGTATCCCCGGGCCGTTTCTGGTTTCTCAAGGTAGAAGGCGCAGAGGAAGGAGGACCCCAGGTGAGGCTGTGAGGAGAGGGTGGCAGGTTTGTGACAAAGGTGGGCAAGCAGCCGCGTGCTCAGAGGCGTGGGGGCCAGGCAAAGGGGCAGCACAGGCACTAACCCGCCGCCCCAGGCAGACACACAGACAGGCACGTGCTGGCGCGGGTACTGGGCTTCACACGGAAGGGCATAGAACTTACCACTCTCTTTTCCCTGAAATCAATGCCCACCGTGGTGATAAATTTGGAATTAAATTTACCATCTGTGTACTGGTAGAGAACACTGGTCTTCCCTACCCCGGAGTCGCCCAGAGCTAAGAACTTGATCAGGTAATCGTAATCTCCGTCAGCCATGGTGAGGAGCTCGGGGTTCACCTGCAAGACACAAGCGAGAGCTCGCTCAGCCCGGGGCACGGCGGCCATCCTGCCCGGGAAGCGGCCCAGCTAACAGCGCAGCTCTGTGGAGAGGGTCATACTCCGGCTGTCCGCCCGACAGCCTGTCCGCTGGGAGCTCTGGGGACCACTGACCGCTCAGGCTTTCATCACAGAGCCCAAGGCCGGCACCCCAGGGGGGCGTGCCACATGGAGAAAGAGTGGGGGCTCACAGAGGAGGGGGAGCCCACAGGCCGGCCACTCCGTGCTCTTCCTTTTCGAGATCTCCTGGTGCCAGTGTCTTTCCTGGGACATCTCAGTGAATTTATTACTTTACTGGGGTTTCTTTTGAGACAGGGTCTCACTGAGTGGTTCAGCCTGGTTTCGAACTCACTATGTAGCCCAGACTGGCCTGGAACACAGGGGGACCCTCCTGCCCCAGCCTCCTGAGCGCCACGATTACAGAACGCTTCACCACACTGGGCTTCAAACTTCATCTTTCGCACTGTCACACCTGACTACAGTTCCTGCACACACGCTGCTGCCTCACAAGTGAGATCTGGCCGCGGGAGCTACGCTGCCGTCTCCTCCGGAATGTCACGTCCAGCGGCGCCAAGGCCACGGCTCCAGGCTCCAAACCAGGCCTTCCGCCTCGACCCCTCCGACGGCGCCTCAGAGGCGGCACAGCCCTCCGGGGTCCCGTGTCGCTTTGGTGCTGAGCAGCCGTCCGCCGCCGGGGCAGGCAGCCTCTGCCGGGGAAGGCCATAGGTCCTGTCTCCAGCCCCGAGGCGCTGTGGGCCTCCTGGGCCTGCGCAGTGCACTCGGCTGGGGAGCCGGAGACCGGCGCAGCGCGTCGCTGTGGACACAGCCCAGGCGTTCTGTCCAGAAGAGACCGCTGCTTCCAGCACGGTGACGCCAGGCAGAACGGGGGTCCAGATAACAGCTGGCCGCGGGAGAGTGGGGGGACCACCAAGCCCCGCGGCAGGGCCCCAGAAGAGAGCGTGCTGGCCACCCTATTTCCTCCCGTTTTAACCAGGAGAGGCTGGCCGTTCTAGAGCTGTGTCTGCTTCATCACTCAGGGCACAGGGCAGAGCGCCCTCGCTGCCAGCCTCCACGCTCCTGGGCCCTCCAGACCGCGGGGCTGGGAGCCGGCCGTCCACACGCCTGTGCCACGCGGGCCAGTTAGCAGTTCTCAGCACAGGGGTGAAGATCCGGCCTACGGATGAGCGGCGGGTTTGTTTCTACCCGGGACAGTGTTAACGGGCAGCTCAGAAAGGAGACGCCAACACACCAGGTCCCACAGACTCGCCCATCCTCACTGCTCAGCCTCGCACAGCGCCCTCCTCAAATCCCCGGCCTGGCTTGGTTTCGCAGCGCTCGGGACTGACCCCAGGGCCTCCGCACCGAGCACTGTCCCCGGCTGTCTTGTTTTGTGCGAGATCCATCTCACTAAGCGGGTAAACTGCTCAGGTGCGGGTCCAGCTAGCCACCCTCCTGCCACAGCACCCGGAGTGCACCGACAGTGCCCTGCTAAATGTGTTTGTTTGGTTGGTTTGGTTTGGTTTCAGACAGGGTCTCGCTTTGTAGTTCAGGCTGGCTCTGAGCTCACTTTGGAGCCCAGGCAAGCTTCAAACTCAAAGCAATCCTCCTGCCTCTGCCTCCTGAGTGCTGGGATGACTGGTGCGAGCCGCCACGCCCGGCACTGTGGTATGTGGTTACTAGGAATCAAACTCGAGACCTTGTGCTTGTGAGGCAGACACTGGAACCACTGAGCTAAACCCCCGGCCCTAAATATCTGTTCCTTAATCTGAAAACAGTCAGACCTTCAGCTCCCCAGGTTTGATTTCTAACAGACAAAACGGAAGCGGAGCACTTCAGTGGCCTGCGCGGCCCGGAACCCAGATCTCCTGCTTCTGAGTCCAGGGTCAGGCCAGAGCAGCTCCCAGAGCTCCGGGCTTGAGAGCGGCCCCCGGCAAGGGGGAGACGCATGAGGCCAGCAGCGAAGTCTGCGCCGCAGTCTCCCTGGCTGCTCGGGGCTGGGTGCCTGCGCCGTCCTGCCGCGGCTCCAACCTGCCGGCCAAGCCCTGGACGCTCCGAGGGGCCCCACCAGCGCGCTCAAGCCTCCCGCAGAGGCGGTGCGTGGCTCTGGGCAGCGCCGGGCCCACGGCCCATCCTCAGGCCTGCCCGTTCTGCTGGGCCAGGGGCTGGTGCTAACCCCGCAGCTCTGGTCCGACAGACATTGGCTTCAACAGTAGTGACAAAACAGGTTAAAGTCCACACTAAAGCGCCCATCCGGGCCACACTGGTGCCAAGAGCCAGAGCAAGCTGAAAGGACAGAGTCAGTCAGCCGGGCGTGGGGGGCACACCTGGGGCCCCAGCGCTCTGGAGGCTGAGGCGGGAGCGCTGCCGCATGTTCAAGGCCAACCTGAGCTACATTGTCAGTTTGAGGCCCTGTCTCAAAACAAAGAAAAAAGGAGTTAAATCATAAAAGTACAAAAGGACTTCTGATATAAAACCACCTAGGGCCAAGCCAGACGAATCTGACCAGAAGCGGCTGGGTCCGGTTGTACCCACTTCAGTGCCAGATGGCTGTGGCCTGCTGCCAGGCTCTGAAGGCTCACAGGCTTCTGACTGGGTCAGGGCATGTTTTACGGACCCAGCTGGTACCGATAATCAAATCCACGTCCAGGTGAGTCACGCGTGCTCTCGTGGTGGTGTGTTCAAGTCATCCACGGAAGGGAAAGCAGGCTCGGAGCAGGCATCTGAGCCGTCCCGAACTGAGTGCACACGCCTGGGTTCGAGACACGCGGCGTGACACACAAGCACAGGCCAGGCGGCGCCCGCCAGGCCGGCGACTCAGGGAGGGCGGCACCCCGCGGGCGGGTCTCCGCACCCAGACTCGCCCGCCGGCCTGGCGCTGCCCTCGGGCGCCCGGAGCCGGAGAACTCGGGACGGCGGCGTCAGACCCGCGATGAGGACGTCACACGGGGGACCGCGGGCTTCGGGGCTGCGCAGGCGCACACGGCCGCGGCCGCACCTGGCCCCTGCAGCGCCCTGTCCGCTCAGCCCGCCCCTTCCGGTCCCGCCCGCGGAGCTCGCGCCGCTGGTCTCCGCGCCGGGCTCAGCGTGACATCGCTCAGCCTGTCCCTGCGGGCAGGATGTCATTCTTTGGATGGATGCACAGTATTCGTGTGTTATTAATTCTCACATGCAAATGGTTTCTAATTTTACATTCCTAACAGCTGAGACATCTTTTTTTACTGTGAACTGGGAATAAGCCTGAGCCCAGCAGAGGTACATCCCCAGCCCATTTTGTACTTTTTATTTTGAAACCAAGTCTCTCCAAGTCACTAAGTAGTTGGACTTGAACTTGCAATCCTCCTGCCTCAGCCATCCAGAGACCAGGATGACCGGTGTGGTCCGCTAGGCCCAGCTGCAATGGAGCCAAATATTCTCTCTCCACCTTGATGTGAGGCAGGTTGATGGTGCCTCGTGAATACCTGTTAGCCGCGCAGCAAGACCGAGGAGCTCCAGGGAGCGTTCCCCCCAGGCGGGTCTCCGGAGGGCTGGCCCGTGCACGCCACCCTCAGAACGCGCCCGCGGAAGTCGTGCCATCCCGGCGTTCCTGGGGCGGTGTGCAGGATGTGCCATTCCCAGAGCGGCAGGGAGCCCGCGGCCCTGAGGCTGAGAATCCCAGGAGCAGAATCCCAGATCCCGGGGCTGTGCCGGGATCTGCCCGGCGCGGAGAGGCCTGTCCGGAAGCCGCACACTGAGCCTGCTCTGCGCCGCGCAGGGCTGTCCGGGCCCCCGCAGCCACCGGGCCGCCTTCAGCTCATGCCGTCCCCTCCTTACACGCCACCGTGCGCAGGGACTCGGCCGCTCCCAGCGGTGACAAGCCAGGTGTGGGGCGCACGCCTGTGATGCCAATACTTGGGAGGCTGAGGCAGGAGGGTCACATTAGAGACTAAACGGGAAAACTCTATGAGACCTGCCTAAGATAAAATCTCTAGAAAGGGCTGCAAATATAGCTCAGTGGTACGGACACTGCCTTGTATCTCTGGGGTTCAATCTGAAGGAAGAAAAGTAGGGAAGGTGGACTACAAATTTCAGTGAGCTTAAGAATCTAGGTTGGGGAGAAGGATATTCTTTGAAGTTGATATAGCAAGCCTAAAACGGCTGAGTGTAATACTTTGTGCACATAGAAAGCTACTTTATCCCAATTTAGTCCAGAATAGCATAAAGAAGTACAATTTTTCAGTGCTTAACATCACCTCCACTTAACTCGCTATTTTCTGTGAACTCAGAAAATGTTTCTAGTACAATGCATTTTACCCATGAAACCCTCTGGCCCAGCCGACAGCCCTGTCAGGAGGTTTTCTCACGACAACACCACACGTACGCACTGGGGCCCGGGACTCAGCCGCAGGACACGGCCAGGCATCCCCATGTGGCTCAGAGCTGCTCGGCCGTGCGTTAGCTGTTCAGTCACAGCCGTGAGCTGAAACCCTGGCCCAGGTGGACAGATGTTACAGCTGTGACCCTCCCATCTGAAGGCCACTGGCCGCGGCCCTCTGCCGGATGCAGGACTGCGTGTCAGCGCACACACTGGCCCCCCGCGGAGTGGGAAGACTGGCGTCGCAGTCCCCTGCCAGACGCTCTGCGCCTCGCCGCAGGCCAAGAGGGACTCGGGCGTGACTGCACAGACCCTTGGGCCGCAGACCTGCCAGCGCACTGCTGAGGCTCGCTTGGGAAAGGTGGACACGGAGCCTATGTCACCCACAGGGACCTCGGCGCGCCCGCACCGCTGCCTGTCCTCTGTCTCCACGGAGGAGGCAGGAGGAGCGGCTTCGGGGAGCCAGCCCTACCTGCCGCACTCTCTCCAAGGCCCACGGCTCACGGCCCCCCAGCACCGGCGCGGTGCTCCTCCTCCTCCTCCTCCTCCTCCTCCTCCTCCGCGCGACGGCAGCCGTGGGGCAGAGGGCCCTGGAGTCCCCCGCCGGATCTGCTGCGGCTACTGCCCTCAGTGCCAGGCCTCGCGCCTCCCCGGCCCTCCCCTCCACAGACTCGCCGGGCCTGACCGCCCTTCCTTCCTCTGGTCGTCTGTTCCCTGCTGATCGCCGGGACCTGACCGCACCGCGTCCGGGGCCCATGACAGCTGCGCAGAGCCGAAGCTAACGGCTTCGGCCGGTGACCCCGCAGCGTGTGATAAGCAGCCACTGCGCGCCGCTGGAGACAGCGTGGCAGGGACACGCAGCGGCCACGGCCCGAGAAGCGGCAGCCAGGGCAGAAGGCCAGGCGAAGCCGTCCACGCACTGCCCCCTGGGAGCAGGGAGGCCAAACCCCAGGCCACGTGGGCCCGCGGGGAGTGGGCCTGGGCGCTGACCGCTCGCGGCCGCACCTGCCGCCTCCTCAACAGGGACGTGACCCTGCCGCCACGGAGGGGCTCGTCGACTAGTGAACACGTCTGCAGCGGGAACCCTGGGCCCCAGAAGGCGGGGTCACCAAACGGGGCCGCAGAGAGGCCCAGGCTCAAGGCCTTGGCTGCCCGCACCCAGCAGCAGGAGGCTGTCGGGGCTCAGCGACGCTCCCCCTGGCTCCCTGCCCCGTGCTGCCAGGGCCCCGCTGCACACACGCACAAGGCCAGCACTCCATCTGCTGAGCGTCGGCAGGAGCCTGGCGGTCGCCTCTGAGGACATGCCCGGGTCTGAGCTGGGATCCACGGGGCTGCCGGCACAGATGGGCAGGCAGCACAGGGCTGTGGGTGCCACGCATGGCCGCCAGGGCTTCCCTGGACGCCCACCCTGTCCGCTCCAGCCCGCTCTGCCTCTCTGTGGCCGCAGGAGGATGAGCAAAGCTCCACCCCGAGCTCTCCCAGCACAGCTCTGTGCTCAGGCGCCGCTCGCGCCACATTGGCCAGGAGAACGGAGATGGGCCGTGCGGCAGCGTCCGGCACCTCAGGCTTCAGAACAGGACAGCAGCTGAGAGACAGCAGGCCACAGAGCCACACCGGAGGACAGGCCATAGCAGGGGCCGCCAGAGCTTGCAGCCTGGTGTCAGGGCCACGTGGGGCCCCACAAACAGGCCCGAGTCCTGGAGGAGAGACACACCGACCCCGAGTCACAGAGATGCCCGGAGTCCTCCCCACCCGCAGCCCACACCCTCTGCTCAGGGGATACATGGCTGGTGCTGACAGGACGCAAAGAGAACACGGGTCGCACACACAGGCAGGCCGCGTGGCCGGGGTGGCCACACCGGGGCCTCGTCCACACGGCATGACCACTGCCTCTTCAGGCCCACACCCTGGCCCAGCCCGCTCACTGCCGGCTGGGGACGGACCACCCCCCACAGCGGGGGTCAGGAAATGGCGGGTCACTCAAGGCTGCGGCTAGCAGGGAACTCCCTTCCCTCCAGGTCTGGGCCTTGGGCGGCTGTGAGGGGAGGCCAGGGAGAGGGAGAGGCCCGCCGAGGCACGGTCACGGCACCTGCCAGCGCCCCCGCCACAGGCTTTATTTTACTTTGGTCCAGAACTTGGGAGGAGCCTCTAGGAAGGTGTAGGGAGCGGGGCAGGCCGAGCCCTGACGCCGGGAGCAGGAGCCCCGGGGCTGCCGGGCCTCTGAGCCATGTTGAGAGGGACCCTTTCAAGGAGGTGCCCTCCCAGCCCGGCCAGGCCAGCTGCCCGCAGACGCGGTGGTCACGGGCCTCCGCATCTGGAAAGTGGTTCTGCGGGAGACCACAGAGATGGAGGGGTCCGTCCCAGCGGAGCCCATGGCCTGCCAGTGCACCCGGGCTCGGGCAAGGTCCCCTCCAGGCTCGGGGAGCCCCCAAGGGGCCCACGGTTCCACCCCACGCTGTTCAGACTTCTCCACCAGTCTTGATCTCAGGCCGCTCCGGCCAGTCGGGACGAAGCTCAGGCTCGAGCGTGCCTCGGTGCCGTGACGCTGAGCCACAGTCCCGGCCCCGGCCTGTCATGCTTCATAACCAGTACGCTTCCAAAGACACAGAAGAAATTCTTACTTATGCAAAGTAATAACATGAGTTTCTACCTTACTGTCCTAAAATTGTCACCTTCACATTGGCCCCCCGTGCACGGGGAACTCCGCTGAGGGGTCGGGTCGCCTTCGCTGCCCATCGCCAGCTGCTGTGCCGGGCTCCGGTCTGCGCGGTGCCCGCTCCCCCGCCTGCCCGCCTGCCCTCCGCCTCAGGCTGCCCCACCCCCGCTCTGGCCCCGCTCTGCCAGGCTCTCCGTCGAGTCCTCCCCTGCATCACTGTCCCTCCTCCTCCGCTCTCCAGCAAGGGGGCCGAGCCTCGCAGTATTCACACGCACGAAAAGGAGCAGTCCAGCAAGTGCCAGGCGCTCGAGGTAACCTGACCGCGAACCACGCTTCCAAGGGACGCACCACCTCCTGAGGCTGAGGCAGGAAGAGCATGTGCCCTTGAGACGGGCTCAAAGGGCACCGCAAGCTCAAAGCCGGCCGGGGGCTGGGCTGCAGCTCAGCGTGAAGGCCCCAGTTCAATCACCAAGACTGGAAAAAAAATACTTCAGAGTGATTACATCTCCGGCACCCTCCCAAGAGGAGCAACCTATATAAACACATAAATGTAACATGGTACTTTTCTCTTTTTTCGAGACAGGTTCTTACTAAGTTGCTCAAGGAGGGCTTGAACTTGTGATCCTCCTTCCTCAGCCTCCCCAAGTGCTGGGACTGTGGGTAGAGGACTCACACCCAGCTAGAACCCATTACTAGAGAAAAAAATCCAACTGAAAGTGTGCCTCATCCTGCAGAGGAATATCAGAAATTCATGAGCTGCCTTTACAATTTTTTTTGGTAAGACATTGGCCTTTAGGTCTAAGCTTTAAGCCCTGCCGTACCCTTGGAAATTCTTGGGTAACAGGTTTCAAAACTGGCTGGCTTGGGGAGAGGAAGAGGCCCCGCGCTGGGGGTGCAGCTCGTGGCTGAAGAGCCCTGTGCCAAGTGTGTCTCCTCTCAGCTCCGAGAGGTTCCCGCCCATTTGCACCCACTTCAGAAACTGGCCCGGCCTGTCCTCAGCTGGGACGGGGCCTCTGGGGTCTGCCGCCCCCGACCCACGCGGGCAGCAGTGGCACCCAGAGGCCGCCGGCCCTGTGGCACGGGCAGAGGGCGCAGGCGGCAGCCCGCCCAGAATCCGGGCTCAGACCCCACGCCTGTCAGCGTTTTCACAGAACTGTAAATCACCTGCCAGGAAAGTGAGCTCGGCTCACACGACAAAGGTGAAATCCCAGGAAGAAAAGCCCAGGCTGCTGGGGCCCCGCGGAGCGGGAGCGGGAGGCGCCTGTGCAGAGGCTGCACCGAAGGGCTCCGGAGGGGAAGGCGAACGTGCTCCCCGGACCCCGGCAGGGTCTGGCCTGCGGGAGCGAAACCGCGGGAGACACAGGAGGCCCGGACGCCGAGCGTCGCCTCAAGGCCAGCGCCCAGAAGGGACAGAGCACAGGGCGCGGACCCCGGGTGTGGCCGGCCAGCCGGGGCGCACAGGGTGTGGGGCGGTGGGACGGCTCCGGCCTGCACTGGGGCTTCCAATGCGCCCACAGCTGGCTGGCGTCTGGCTCCGCGCGCTGGGAGGAGGGCGCGGGACCAGGCCCGGGGGTGGCGGGAGCGGAGGCCTGGGCGCCCAAACCCGCTGTCCCGCATCTCCCACGGCCACGCGGGGCCCTAGAGCGCTCTGGGTGGGAGCAGAGCTCAGCGGCGGCACCGGGGCCTCTCCCTCCTCCCCCGCAGGAGGACTGTGCACCCGCTGGAGTCGGCTTCTGCCCGGGAGGAGCCTCCCAGCCACCAGCAGCACCTCAGCCCGGGCAGTGGGCACACGCTTCCAGGCCGTGGCGGCCGCCAGGTCACAGAAATGAGGGGACATGCGGGCTGGGCTGTTGGTGACATGGGCACGACAGGGATCCCGCCGAGGCGGTCAAGCTGCGGCACAGACAGAGAGGAAGCGAAGGGAGCAAGGGTCCTGGTGCCGACACCAAGCGAACAGTACCACGGGGGGGGGGCAGCCCTGCCCCCGACACGCTCACAGCCCTTCCCGGAACCCCCAGTCTGGCCTCTTCAGTCCCCCAACCAACAAGCGGGCGCCCGGCTACGGAGGGGAAGACAGCCAGGCACGAGGCGCACCCTGCACCCACAGCCTGGGGGGCAGCAGCACGGGGCAGCTTGACTACCACAGAAACAAGAGAACCGGAAAGGTTAGGAAAGTTGCCCGATACCACACAGCCAGTAAGTGGCAGAACTGAGATCTGAGCCAAGCGCCTCTCAACTCCTGCCACTGCTGCATGTGGGCGCTGGGTCGAGCTGGCATCTAGAAAACAGAATTAAAGCTCAAAGGAATTAATAAGAACGTGGTCCGTGACAGTCACATCTCGAGGCCACCAGGGAGATGAGGTGGGCACCGAGATGAGAGAGCTAGGCACGCTGAGAGGGTGAAGCAGGAGAATCGCAAGTTCAAGCCCGGCCTTGGCACTTGGTGACACAGCAAGACCCTGTCGCAAAGCGAGAAGCAGAAAGAGCTGGGGCTGCGGTCAGTGGGGGGCCCTGGGTTGGCCTCTCGGTGCCGCAGAACAAAGGGGGGAAGGGAGGAAAGAGAACAGAGGGACAGACGGACGGAGGGAGGGAGGAAGACGAGGAGGCATCAAGAGCGGCCGGAGAGCTGGGAGGAGACCCTCAGCGCCCGGGGCGGACGCTGGACAGGCTCAGAGAGCGCCGCACGGCTGCCGTCTGCCCAGGACCAGCTCCGGGACCTGGACGCACAGCGGACCCTCAGGGGACGGGAACTCTCTTCAGCCTCGTTGTTGTTGTTGTTTAACTCGAGCCAGTTGCCAGGTCTCAGAGCTGCCCAGCTGCGGCTCAGACTCGGTGGTGCCCCTGCCTCCACCTCCCAGGTGTCAGGACTGCAGCAGTGAAGGAAGGACGAGCCCGGCATGGTCCCCACCATGGGGCGTCTCAGGCAGCCCAGGGCACGCAGCGTCCCTGAGATAGACACGCAGCCACAGTCCTGGAAGTCCAGAGCTCAACAGGCAACCGAGGGGGAGACGCACGGAGCCCTACCGGAGCGGGAGCACCGTCCGGCGAGCGTGCTCAGCGAGTGCACTCGGCTCGGTGGATGGCGGGGCAGCGACGTGCAGGGCTCGGCCACCCAAAGCGCCTCTGAGGGCGGCTGCCCACGGAGGCCGATCCGGCTCAGCGCTCAGCTGCTGGTCATGTGTCCCCAGCAGTCAAGTGACTCTGGCTCCAGCCTCCAGGCTCGGCGCCTGGCTGTTACCCTCTCCCAGGGCTGGACGCCAGCTTCCCGTGGCCGCAGGAGCCGGGGTAATGCTCTGCACCCCCTTCGGAGGCGGCGCGTGCCAGGCCCCGAGGGTTGAGTCAGCGTTCCCCGATGCCGGCGACTCACCCCCTCCCGGGCTCCGTGTGCCCTCTCCCGCACCCCAGCTCCCTCGCCCGCTTCCACTGCCCTGAGCCCTGGCATCCCCGCGCCTCCGTGCGGCTGACTGACAGACTAGTACTCAGCTCTGTGGCCCTCCGCGCACCCGCCTGGCTCAGCGCCTCCCTCGCCTCGAGCCCACGGTCTCGGAACACCGCTCGGGCGGAGGCCGCACAGCACACAGGGCCCACCTCTGGGCCCAACTCGGGGCCTGCCATGCCGGGCAGCCAGATCCTGGCCTCGCCCTTGTCGCCAGCCATGGGCCACGCGTGGACACAAGTCCCGCCCGGCCTGGCCTTGCCCTCCACTGCGGCTGGAGCCCCGCCGTGCGGCCTGCTCCCACGGCCCCTCGAGGGCCGGACACTAGCGACCCAGATCCCAGTTCGGATCCCGCCCTGACGCAGGGTGCAGACGGGGCGGGTGGCGCACGCCGTGGTCCCAACGCTCCCGGAGACGAGGCAGGAGAATCACTCAGTCTGAGCACTGGCTGGGCAAGTCCAAGACTTAGCTAAACCACCTCAAATTTTAAAAAAAGTTAAAAAGGGTTGGAAGGTACTACAATGCACAGTACTGCAAAAAACCTAACATGAGAAAATAAGAGAGGAAAAGATGCATTATCACAAAACTGTGTTTCCGTTTATTATCTCTTGCCACGCTCCAGGATTTGGAGAATGCTTCAGCGGGAAATGCAGTCACTGTTTTGCTGTTGTTATGGAGGGGTCTGTTTGGCTTTCTGAGATGGGTCCCTGTGGGGCCCAGGCTGGCCTGGAACTAGCTTTGATCTCCTGCCGCAGCCTCTGAAGAGCTGGGATCGTGACCTGGGCCTCCGCGCTCCGCAGAGGCAGCGACTTGTAACCCCAGAACCGTCGAGTCCGCTCACTGCTCCGTGGGAGGAACAGGTCGGAGGCTCCTGCGCCTTCGGTGTGGGGAGTGGGGGCGCTTACCCTGGCCGCCAGGAGCCCCAGGAGGAGCCGGCAGCACAGCGCCCTGCTTGAGAGCCGCGCTCTGAAGGCAACCGGGGCTGCCCGCCCGCTCTGGGCTGCGGGGCCCTCGAAGGCACAACCCGGGGAATTTTGTGACTTTCTGACAGAAACTTAAGGACAAAGGCCGGGTGAGCGGGCGGATCCAACCAGCTGGCGAGATCGTGATCGGGACAAGGAGCACGGCCTGGAGGGGGAGGAGCACAGAACTCACAGCCGCTCCTCGGACTGACCGTGAGGGGCAGAGGACACCGCGCCACCCGGAACCCGAAGGAGCAGCAGGGCCGCTCGCAGACCGCCGTGGACTTCAAGCCGAGGAGGCGCCAGGGATCCGGTCAGACAGCGGCGCCCAGCCCGGGGTGCCACACGGCGCAGCAGAGGTCACCGGGCCGGGCACGGGCGGAGACAGCCCCACGGGTGCGGGGTCTCAGCGCCGCTTTCCGCAGGGGCCACCCTCCGAAGAGAAAAGCGGCCCCCGCCGCCGTGGCGCAGCCTGGCAGACACAGGCAGAACCCGCCAGCACCTGGCAAGCCCAGAGTGCGCCAGACTGAGCCAGGCACTGCTCTGCAGAGCCCTCGAGAGGAGGAAAACCAGAAAATTCACCCGTAAGAGCAAATTCAGCAGCAACCACCCGGAGAAAACCAAAACGGAAATTTAAAATATCATGAGAAAAATGAAAATGGAAACAAGATGTACCTACAAGGTGTGGGGTGCAGCAAGAGCACTTCTAAAGGTGCCACGTCAAGAAGGAAGGACGTCCCCGAGAAGCCGCCCGTCTGTCTGTCCCAGGAGCGAGGAAAGGGAAGCAAAGCTGCCCGAGTTACAGGGAGAGAAATGGCAAAAATCGGAGGGAAGTACAGGAAGCACAGACTGGAAACAAAACAGAAAAGACATCAGTGAAACTAAGAGCTGTTTCTTTAAAAAAGATAATCAGGGCTGGAGGGTTAGCTCAGTGGTTCCAGCACCTGCCTCGCAAGCGCGAGGTCCTGAGTTGGATCCCCGTAACCACATAGAATGCTGGGCGTGGAGACACGCCCACCAGCAATCAACACCGCATACCACAGTGCCGGACGTGGTGGCTCATGTCTGTAATCCCAGCACTCGGGAGGCAGAGACGGGAGGATTGCTGAGTTTGCGGCAGCTTGCCTAGGCACCATAGTGAGCTCAGCGCCAGCCCGAACTACAAAGCGAGACCCTGTCTCAAAAAAAAAAAAAAAAAGATAAACAAATGGCAAAGCTTTACTGGACTAAGGAAAAGGGCGATGACTCAAGTCAGCTGAGTTAACACGAAAGGTGAGGGAGGCGCCACAGAAAGGCAGGAGACGCCGGAGACGCCATCCTCAGCCCCAGCACCTAGGAAAGGGGCAGATGCCATGGAACCCCAAGAGTGGGCAAACCTGAGCAGACTGGAAGGAGAGGCCGAGTCAGGAGACTGCTGAGCGCGGAAGGCCAGCGCTGGAGCAGCTGTGGGACGCCCGAGACCTGCCCGGGGGAGGACAGCCCCAGGCCGTCTCGGGACGGCCAGCATCGCCGCGCGCCGGGCAAGGACGCGAGAAAGAGCACCCAGCTCAGCACCCCGACGAACGCAGCGTCAAAGCCTCGGCATGACACCAGAAAACCAGACTCAGGGGCACACGAAGGAAGACTGGCCGTGCTTAGGTGGGCTCAGCCCTGGGCACCAGCGTGGTTCGACGCAGACTTCTCAGGAGCATGATGGGCCCTGGTGACAAAAGGAGAATTTACAGGCACAGAGTTTTCTCCACAGAGCAAGAAAAAGCTTTCGACAAAGCTCAAGACCCATCCATAAAAAGCCCTCGACACACGAAGGAGAGTTCCTCAACACTGCAAAAGCCATCTGTGACACACAGTAGCTCACACCACGTTCACGGGGGAAGCTGGACACTTGCCCCTAAGCCTGGACATGAGCCAGCGTGGCCATGCCCACCACTGCCCTCAGCCCGGCCCTAGGCACGGGCCAGAGCAACCACACAGAGAACGAGACAAAGGAGCCTCGCGAAAGAGTCAACCACCACCACCACAGAAAACCCTAAAGTCTCTGCAAGTTATTAGTTTTAGAGCTAATAAGTGAGTTCAATTAAGTTGCAGGACACAAAGTCAACATACAAAAATTATACAGTGAACTAGCTGGAAGGGAAACGAAGAATTCAGTGTTATTTATAAAACATCAAAAAGAATACAAGCCGGCCAGGTATGGGGCATATTTCTGTAATGCCAGCACTCAAGAGGCTGAGGCAGGAGGTTGCTGTGAGGGTTAGGCCAGCCTGGGCTACATAGTGAGACCCTATCTTAAAAAACAAAAAATAAAATCAGAGCTAAGCCTAGTGTGCACACCTGCAGTCCCAGCACTTGGCCAACGGAGGCAGTAAGACTGAGTTTGAGACCAGCCTGCACTGCGTTGTGAGGTCAAGACCAGTCTGGACTACACAGCGAAACTCCACCTCAAAAGAAAGAAAGGGAGAGACAGAAACAGACAGAGAAAAAGGGAAAGACCAAGATATTTAGGTCTAAATTTAATCAGGGAAGTGAAAGATCCCGCACACAGGGCCGAGGAGACCGCTCGCTGGCGGCCAAGCAGGAGGAGTGCTCGCAGGCGCCTCCCAGTGCCGCCGCCGAAGCACAGGGTGGGCTGGTCCCGGCCGGGCCCGGCCACACGCAGAGCCTCCCTCCTGCCCACAGGTGGCCGAGGGCAGGACAGCGTCCACCCCCTCCCTGGACAGCCCGGAGGCTGGGCCGCCTGCTGCCACCCGGACCAGCCTTTCTTATCTGCTGGCAGGAGGCCGAGATGTTTGCTTCGGTGAATCTTTTTCTGCCTCTGTCCGACATAATTTGTTTTGAGACGAAGACAGATTTGAAAAATGTAAGCCAGGCACGGTGGTGCCAGCGCTCTGGGAGGCTGCGGCAGCAGGTTTGAGCCCAGCCTGGGCAACTCAGAGAATTAGCAAGACCCTGTCTCAAAATCGTGAAAAAGGGGCTGGGTTCCCAGCACCGGGCGCCGGGGCGGGGGCGGGGGCGGGACCGGTAGGCTCCACACTGGGGCTCCCTGCAGCCCAGGTGCTCAGAGCAACAGCCCTTCCACCCAGAACCCCTGCCGGCTGTCCGCCCAGCTGTCCCCCGACGGGAAACGAGGCCGCCGGTCCTCACCGAGCCCTCTGAGAGGCAGCGTGCCCACAGAGGCGCTGCGAGGGGATGCGGGCCTGGCCGGCAGGCTGTGTGGAGCGTGTCCGCCGTCCTCGCTCGCGCTCCGCACCCGGCGCCCGGCCTGTGCCTGGGGGCGCAGAGTCCTGCCGCGCCAGGTCAGGGAGGGAGACGGGGAGAGACACCCAGCGTCGTCGCACTCGGGGAAAGAGCCAGAGAGAGACTCAGAGACACACAGAGACGCTCAGGAAAGCGCAGAGGCAGGGCCGGGGCGGGCCGGGCCGGGGGTTCCCTGGCAGCGCTGAGCGGGCAGACGGCAGGGTGTGCGTGCCCGCAGCGGGCACAGCAGCGGTGAGGCCGCCCCGCAGAGGCAGGAAGCCAGGCAGGAGCCGGTCTGCCCCCAGGAGCTCTCGGGCTCTCATGGCGGGCGAGGCGGAGCCGCAGCAACGCGAGACGGGACGCGGGCGCGAAGCCGGCCTATGCGGTGTGACGCAGCTGCGCGGGCCCCTGGGCACAGGCCTCACCACGCAGAGCGGCGTCCGCGCCCCCAGCCCCTTCGGCCGCGCCACCAGGGCAACGCGCTGGGAGCCCAGACAGCAGCCCTCGGAGCCGCAGGCCGGGCGCACGGCGGCACCTGCCCGCGTCCCAGATGGCGCTGCATACTTCACACAGTGAAGCCCGACGCGACTTGCTTCTCCGCGGAGCAAATGTCCGTTTTCTGTCAAGCGTTGGGCCGCCTCCCCCTTCCCCGGGCGGAACCTCACTTTGCAGAATCCCAAGTCCGGGCCTGGAGGTGCAGCTCGGGGGCGGGCGCGGAGTGAGCCCAAGAAGGGCCTGCCTGGCTCCAGCCAGGGGAAGAGGAAAGGGAGGGGGAAGGGGAGGAAGGGAGGGAGGAGCCCGCGGGGCACACAGGGCGGGGGGCGCACACTGGTGGCCGGGACTCGGCGGCAGGACGGCCAGCGCCCCCCTCGCCCTCACCGGCCGGAAGCCGCTCACCCCCCGCGCGCGGCTGAGGTGCGCGCTCACGTGTGCCGAGCTGGAGCCCCAGACGAGAGGCCGGGCGCGTCTCCTGCCAGGGCGGGCCGCATGCGGGACCGCTAGGCCAGCGCAGGGGCAGCGGAAGAGGAAGGAAGCGTGCGGCTGGCGCTGAGGCCTGCAGGCCCCTCGCTGGGCCTGTGTGGACACAACTGGGCGGAGATGGCCACGAGACCGGCCGGCGTCAGCGCCAGGCCACGGCACGGTCCACGGAGCCCCTGCAGCCTTGCGAGGCCGGGCAGACTGTGCTGTGCGCTGTGTCCAGCCAGCATCTACTGAACACTCAGCTGGCGTCTAACACTCACCAGCACACCGAAGCCCGTTCTGCTTCGGGCCTGTGGCCACCTGGACACAGAAATCGGGCAGCGCGTACAGAAGAAGTTTCAGTATTAGGCTGTTACCTAGTTCAATGCCAGGAGCTGGCAGTTTCTGTGAGAAGGAACCGCGAGAGTAATTCACCACAGTGGAAAATATTCACCACCAAGAAGTTACTTTCCAGCACGCTGTGCTGCAGCAAACCTGTAATACCAGTCCTGCAGGAGGCTGAGGCAGGAGAACTGCAAGTCTGAGCCTAGCCTGCGCCACGTCGCCAGACCTGTCTCAAAATTTTTAAGAAGTAACAATAGGGTAAGAGCTGAGGACATGGCTCGGTGCAAAGGCTCTAGACTCCACCCCAGTACTGCAAAAACTAGTTTTTAAAATTCCATTTTCTCAAATTTCTAAGCAACTTTGCTCTCTGGCAGCACCAGCACGTGAGGCCAAAGCACAGGTGCCCTGAACACGCTGCCGGCTTCCAGCTGCATCCGGGACGCACCGGAGGCCTGTGCTCCCTGTGCCCGGCCTCTCCCTCGCGGAGGGCACCGCTGTGGTCCTGGGGCGCAGCGCAGGGAGACGGACGCGCTGGCCGGCCACGGTGTCTCCTCCTCAAGGCAGCAGAGGCAGCAGGCAGAGCCCTGGCCCACTGTTCACCGAACACAGTCCCCGAGGCCACGGGGAGCAGCGGGTGGGACAGGCCCGGAGCCCAGGAAGCCTGCCAGCTCGGGGCGCGTCCTGCAGGCGGCCACGCTGCAAGCTCCAGAAGAAACGAGGGAGAGGAGGAGGCGCAGAGAGGGGCGAGGACACTGCATGAGGAGCGGAGGTCAGGGAGGTCCGAAAAGGGCCCGGAGCCCAGGGCCGGGAAGGCGGCCCGCGTGGGGGCAGCCTGGGCCAGGCCAGCGTGGCCATCGGGGAAGGACCCACGGGCAAGGCCACATGCGCAGGGGGCTCAGGCCACAAGGACTCTGCTGGGCACCCTGCCGCCCGAGGGCACGGCGAGGTGGGGCCCGGCGGGCACCTGCAGCCAGGAGAGCCGCGCAGAGCTGCTCTGGGGGCGGCAGTGTGCGAGAAGGCAGCGGCCCGGGACCCCAGGCCTCCGCCTGCACAGCGACCGGCACTCACGGCAGGGGCCGTCGGGGGAGCGGGCGCCAGGAAGGAAAACCGACGTCCGGTTCCGGGGACCCACGTCTCCTCGCAGAAGCTGAGCGCAGGTCTCGCAAACACTGGGCCCCAGAGCAGCCAGAGGCAGCTCGGGCGGGAGCAGGTCAGCCTCGTGTCGGGGCTCCGCCCTCAGCAGCCCGGGAGCAGGACCCCCGGGGCCCACGCACGCTGCACAGGGCCAGCGGGGAGCGGCCCCGAGCGAAGCCCACCTCACAGTCATGCTCCCAGCACCTCGAGGCGACACGGCGACACCTGGCACCCCACGCGTGCCACGGGACGGAGCCGCCTCACCGGGCGAGGCCGGACCTCAGGCCAGGACCTCGGGGGCAAGGAAGCAGCTGGGCTTGGACCCTGGGTGCTCAGAGCTGACCTCGCGCAGGAGCAGCAAAAGAAGCCAATCGGTTACACTCTACCAGAACTAAACTGAAGGCAGGCGGTGGACAGGAGGGAGGGACGGACGGAAGGACGGACGGAGCATGAAAACCGAGACACAAGCCGGCACCTCGGGCGGCAGCCCATGCCCTTCCGCCTCCCAGACTGTTTTCCAAAAGCAGGACTTGGAGAAACACTGCAGAAGCTCCCGGGGCGAGAACCGGCAGCGCTGCGACTCGCACCCGACAGGCAGCCGACTGCCTCGGAGCCAGCCAGGGGCTCCTCCCGCCTCAGCCTCGGCCTGGCCCCGGCTGCCGGCCTGTGGGAGTGCGCCAGAGGCCCCTGCTGCCTGCAGCCCGCTGGGCTGGCGGGAAGGAGCTGCCACCCAGGGAGCCCAGGGCCTCCTTGGCACCAGAAGCCCAGCGGTGGCCACTGGGAGACAGCGGAGGGCCTGGGCCCCTGGGTGCCGGGGTGCGGGCGCCGTGGCCATCAGGACCCAGAGCGCTCGGCCGCCAGGAAGCGCGGGCTCCTCACCTGGCCTGCTCCTGCCTGTCTCTGGGCTGCCGCCGCCGCAGAGCTTCCTGTCACCGTCCGGGCAGGCGGACCCCGCTCTGCTGTCCCCGTCAGTCACCGGCCTGCCCCGCCCCGCCCCGCGGAGGAGGCTGGGGCAGACATGCTGGGGACGCCCGCCTCCCTGGCACCTCACCGCGGGAAGGCAGAGGCCAAGTGCCCGGTGAGGGCAGGGGCACGCGCGGCAGGTGGCAGGAAAACTGCGGTGACTCGGAAGAAACGGAAGGAAGTTCGCAGGGCCGCTCGCGGCCAGGATCAGGGCAGCGCTGGGGGTCTGGGAGAGACGAGGAAGGGGGGCCGGCGTCCAGAGGCACAGAGTGCGCGGGCGCACCTGGGGCACAGGGCGCCGGGCCAGGCCCCGCCGGGCGAGGAGGTGCACCGAGCCCCGCCGCCACCTGCCTGCCACCTGCCCCCCGGCCACCCGGCCAGCTCCCACTGCTCTGCACTGCTCTGAGGCCAGCACTGCAGGCATGTCCCATTACAGAGCCACGAGATGGCCACTGTACGTCCCTGCGTGGGACCGAGAGGCTGTGGCTGCCGCCGTCCTGCGCTGAATACAAAGATGCAGACGGCCGGCCAGTGGCACCACACCTGCGTCACAAGCACAAGGTCCCGAGTTCGATCCCCGGTACCGGGACAAACAAAAACACAGGGACCACAGGAGCCCCATCCCTGACCCTGGACTTAGAGATCTCGCCCCACCTGCCAACATTTGTGGGGCACTGCCCAGACCGGCGGCGAGGGGGAGGGGCCGCCCACTGAGGACGAGCACGGGGTCCGGCTGCCGAGCCTGCAGCATCTCGGTCTGTTCTGTGTTGCTGTCGTCATATTCCACAGGCGGGAGCTCCACAAGGAAAAGAGGCTTGTTCGGCGCCCGGCACACTACGCCGCCGGAGCCTGGCGAGGCCGGGAAGGAGAGGCCGCCAGCGAGGGGTCCGTCCTCGGAGGTGCCTGCCGGCCCGCGGCACTATTTCAGTTTCTGGTTTTGTTTCTTCCTGGGGCAGAGTCTTCTCACCAAGCTACAGCCCGGCCCTTTCTAACCTTCTCATTGTAAGACAGGGTCCAGTTGCTAAGTTGCCCAGGATGGACCCGAACTTGTGACCCGCACGCCTCACCTCCAGAGTCACGAAGTGCAGGTGTGTGGCGCCTCACCTGCCCGAGTCTGCCACAGGCCGAACCCCACCCAAGCCAGCAGCGGCAGGCCTGCCAGCGCTCACTGAGCAGCGCCCTGGCACCCATCGCCACCACCCTCACCGCTCTCTCCTGCGGTGAGCGGGCACAGCGCCAGGGGCACAGGGTTCACAGGGACCCAGGAAAACTCGTCTTGCCCTCAGGACTTCCTCAAGAGACCAAAAGAGCAGGTAGGTAAGAGATGGGGGCCCAGCAGGGACGGTGTGACTGCTGTATGCCTCCCCATCCTGGCTGCTGGGGAGGCTGAGGCAGGAGGATGGCCTGGGCCCAGGAGTTCGAGACCAGCTTGAGCAGCACAGAAGACCTCATCTCAGAAAACCCAAATGAGTCTCTCCGGAACAGAGGAGGATGCGGCATCTCAACTTCCGAGAAGAAGCGTGTGTGAGTTAGGGCGGGAGCGGGGAGGGGGCAAGCGGCCAGGGCACCAAGCCCTTCCTGCAGCCTCGGTGTGCACGCTCAGAGCTGCCCTGTGCAAGGCATGCTTGTCTTTGTCACCACATCACAGGCGGGGAAACTGAGTCAGGCCACGAGACCCTGATCAGAACACCAGCTAGTGGCGAGAGGCACAGCTCAGGAGTGGCACTCGGAGAGGACACCAGCCCGCACGCACGCTGTGCGGACAGAGGGGCCACAAGAAGAGAGGGCAGTGGGCCAATCGGAGGTGTTCAGGAGGCTGAATCAGGAAGACGCAGGTATAGGGTGGGGAGTCTGGGGCTGTGCCAGGTGCCGAGGCTGCGTGATCAGGGTGAGCCCAGGGTGTCCGGAGTGCCCGGCTTGGCAGGGGCAGTCCTGGGGCCGCCTGGACAGCAGGGAGCTCGGTGCACCCAGCACCTCGCACAGGCCAGACAGAGCAGACAGCCGGGGAGGGAGGCTCCAGAAGGCAAGGGCAGGAGCCTCCTCCCCAGCGGCCCCTTGTCTTTAAATGTTTAGACAGTCTCACCAAGAATCCAGTAATCTATTAAAGCGAATAAAATAAAGATACAGTAGTGTAGAAAATCAACACACAAAAATTAGTTGTTTCTATGTTAATAATGAATAATCCAGAAGAAAGTTAGGAAAACAAGTCCATTTACAATAGCCTCAGACGCTGAGTGTGGTGGCACATGTGCCACCTTAGCCTTCGGGAGGCTGAGGCAGGAGGATTGCCAGGAACGCAAGACTAGCCTGGGCTACATGGTGAGATCCTGTCTTGAAAAAATAATTAAGTCTCTGTCTGAGGCATTGCAGTGTACGTTAAATGTTTCTTTTTTTAAAAAGTGAAAAGCATAGTCCACAAGATGGGAAAAATACTTTCAAATCATACACTTATGAAGAGCAGGGTTAGAATATATAAAGAGTGCTAATGGCTCAATAGTATAAAGCACATTGAAGAGGGAGCAAGGCCTTGAATGCACGTTTCTCCGGAGAAGGCAAAGGGTCCAGTGTTGTCAGCCACTAGGAAATCATGAACCAGGCATGGCAGCTCCCACCTCCAACTCTGGCCTCCAGGAGGCTGAGGCAGGAGGGGACTAATCTGAGCACACCGGGGCAGCCCAGGAGATGTTTGCTGACATGTTTAAACGAACACACAAGACTGAGAATTATCCAGCAGAAGGCTGAGGGTGGCTGTGCAGCAGGAATCAGGCGCCAATTCCCCCACTAGAACTGCGGCTTCACAGGTCTGCGCCCAGCGCCTGGAAGTTCTCTTCTCCGCCAGATCCTCACTCCTCCGGGGAGACCCACGCCTTCGCTGGGACCAGCTGCCCCGCAGGCGGAGGAAGGCCCAGCCCCGGGGAGCCCGGCACAGGACTAGGCAGAGCTGACCGCTCTGTGAACAGGGAGCAGGAGGGGCCGCCAGGCCTGCTGGGCGGGGCTGGAGGGCCGCGCTGGGCACGGGGCCGCACTTCCTCCCGGAGGCAGTGGCTGGCAGGAGCCGGGACCCCGCGGCTCACCTCACACCCCTGCCCACTCCATGCCCTCGGTCAGGGCCGGGCAGCACGCACTCACGGCAGCACGCAGACGTGGCAGACTGTGCGTGTGCTTTGCCACGGCTTTGAGAGATGCGACCGGGCGCCGCCCCCACGGCAGGCAGCAGAGCCCCGAGAAGCAGAGCTGCCGAGGGTGAGGGCCGTCCGTGCCAGGCATTCGCACAGCACCGCCCCGAACGGGCAGCGTGGGGCTCGGACTCGTCACCTCGCGCTCCACGGTGCTTCCCAGGGAGCCCCGCGCCCTCGCACCCTCCCTGGCCCGGCCTTCTCGCGCCCCGCGCCGGTGCCCACGCCGCAGCTGGGAGGGCGCTGCTCTCTGGCTGACCAGAGCCCTATGCGCACGCGCGCCCCTTAGTAGCACCAGCTGGTGGGCGCCGGCTCCCGCGGAACACTCGGTCAGCTCTGGGCACCGCGGAGGGGTGCTGAGGCCACAGCGACGCTCCCGTCCCGGCACCCACCGGACTGCTCGGTGGCTGTGCCCGTGCGGACTCCCAGCACTGGGGGAGGAGGGGCCCGCCGCCCAGGCTGCCATACACAGCCCTGAGATCGTGTGTAGCTCAAGCCCGACTCACGCCTGCGTCCTGGGCCTCAGCCTCCCCGCACTGGGAAGGAAGGCGTCTCTGCCCGGACGGCCCCGCTTCCCCCTTTCCACGGCGGTCACCTAGTGGATACAAAGTGCCGTCTCCCGGTACACAGTCACGCTGTGCGGGAGCTGGGCCCAAGCTGTACCCCAGTCCCACTCACGGCCCAGGCCGAACAGATGCCACGCGGGGGAGGGGCCGCAGCCCACCGCGCCCAGTGCTCGGCAGGACACAGCATTCCGCTCCATGGACGAACCACAGCCCGCTCAGACCTCCCTTGGCCAGTGACCGCACGGGTCTCCCAGCAATAGTCCAGGCCTTGCTTCTTGCCCTTGGGCTTGACCACGCTGCAGGTTCTACCGAACACGGAAGGACGTGACCCTTGGCACGGAGCGGAAGCTTCCACTGCCTGTGTCCTCGAAGACTCCGCTTCTCTCCTGCTGCGTCGCGGCCACACGGGCTGCTCTCGCACCAGCACAGAACCTCAGCCTGCCGACAGCTCCGCAGAGCCGAGCCTGGGGCTTCACGCCTGAAAGTTCTCGTAACTTTCTTTGAGACAGGATCCCACTACGCAGCTCAGGCTGGCCTTGACTCGCCACGTAGCTCGTGGCTTCGAACTCATGCCCGCCATCCTGCCTCTGCCTCCCAAGTCTGGAATTTCAATAACTATAATTTTTGTGAAAAAGACTCAAAGCTCACACTAAATTGTTAATGGCACTAATTAAATCCATGTATTTATTTCTTATTTAGTGAAACTGGGGATAAAACTCAGAACCTTGTGTGTGGCACCACTGAGCTACATCTCTGGCCCTGATTAAACCCATTTATACATTGTTCTTAGGACATTCATTACTGTTACGGTATCCTGATGAAAAGACAAAGAATGATAAATAAAAATATGGTAAAAATTAAAACTTGACAGTATTACTTTTAAAAATCACTTACAATTATTATCCAAAACCTATTTATACTTAAAATACCTACCTAGGGTCAGGGATTTAGCTCAGTGGTTCCGGCATCTGCCTTGCAATGCAAGGTCCCAAATTCAATCCCTGATAACCACACATCACAAGCTGGGTGTGATAGCTCAGACCTGTAATCCCAGCACTCGGGAGACAGAGGCAGGAGGATTGCTGTGAGTTCGAGGCCAGCCTGAAGTACAAAGTGAGACACTGTCTCAATAAGATAAAATACATATCTAAGTTTTTACTAGGTTCTTTATTATTAATATTAAATCTAACGGGACTTTATGCAGCTGTTAACACTTCAACCCCACGTAGTATTAACTTTTCTTCTCTTCTGATTTTTCTGTTAATTCCAGTTTCTTTTTTAATGTCTCTTGATCTTTGGAATATTGTTCAAATATTGGTTGATAAATATATATTCCTCCAGCAATTCCTAAAATGCTAGCAAAAAGCAGCTGCGGAAGACTCAATCTCCCAAACATGATCCAAACATACAATGCACAACGCGAA
>PVIC010023089.1:0-26555 GCA_004025085.1 Thryonomys swinderianus | reverse complement strand
ATCAGCATAGACCCAGAGGAAGTCCAAAGGACCATAAACACATACTTTGAAAATGTATACTTCAAGAAGATGGAAAATCTAGAAGATTTTTAGGATAGATTCCTAAACACATATGAACTTCCAAAGCTGAACAAAGAGGATATAATAAAGTTAAACAACCTGATATCAATCTGAGAAATTGAAAATGTAATAAAAAAAACCTACCAACAAAGAAAAGCCATGGTTCTGATGCCTTCACTGAATTCTACAAAACTTTTAAAGAAGAGTTAACACCAGTACTTCTCAATCTCTTTAATGAAATTGAAAGGGAAGCAGTACTCCCCAAATCATTCTTTGAAGCAACCATCACCTTGATGCCAAAGGCAGGAAGGATCCCACCAGAAAAGAAAATTACAGGCCAATCTCCCTAGTGAACACTGAGGCAAAAATCCTCAATAAGATACTGGCAAACAGAATACAGAGAGTTATCAAGAAAATCATACACCCTGATAAAGTCAGATTTATCCCAGGGATGCAAGGCTGGTTCAACTTACATAAATCAATCAATGTAATATACTATATTAACTCAAGGCCAAAAACCATATGATTATGTCAATAAACACAGAAAAAGCATTTGGCTAAATCCAACACCTATTCATGATCAAAACCCTACAGAGAATTGGAATCCATAGACTTTAACTCAATTTAATGCAATCTATTTATGAGAAACCAACAGACAGCATCATATTTATTGGGCAAAAAATGAAACCTTTCATACTAAGATCAGGAATGGGACAAGGATGCCTGCTGTCACCACTCTGGTTCAACATAGTGCTGGAAACATTAGCCATAGCAATCAGACAGGACAAAGATATAAAAGGAATAAAGATTGGTAAGGGAGAAGTTAAACTGTCATTATTTGTTGATGATATGATACTCTATCTAGAGGATCCTAAAAACTAAACCAAAAGACTGCTAGACTTAATTACCAGATTTGGTAATATTGCTGGATACAGGGTTAATGCTCAAAAATCAATAGCCTTTCTCTACACAAACAACAAACTCACTGAAAGAGAAAATGGAGAGTCAAGTCCCTTTCACAGTAGCACCTAGAATAATGAAATATCTAGGAATCAACCTAACAAAGGAAGTGAAAAACCTCTACTGTGAAAACTATAGGACTCTGAAAAATGATATACGAAAGGAGATCAGAAAGTAGAAAGACATCCCTTGATCCTGGGTAGGGAGAACCAACATCGTCAAAATGGCTATACTCCCACAACTACTATATAGATTCAATGCAATTCCAATTGAAATTCCAGTGCTATACTTCACAAAGTTAGAGAAAATAATCCAAAAATTCATCTGGAAACATAAGAAACCTAGAATAGCAAAAGCAATTCTAAGCAACCATGACATAGCAGGGGGTATTACAATCCCGAATTTAAAATTCTACTATAAAGCCACTGTGATAAAAACTGCATGGTACTGGCAAAGTAACAGACTTGAGGACCAGTGGAATAGATTAGAAGATTCAGAAACAACCCTGGATATACTAAGCCACCTTATCTTTGACAAAGGAACCAAACATCCTCAATGGAGAAAAGACAGCCTCTTTAACAAATGGTGCTGGAAAAACTGGGCTTTAACCTGCCAAAAGCTAAAGCTAGACCTAGCTCTTTCACCATGCATAAAACTAAACTCACAATGGATACAGGATCTAAACATTAAAATGGAAACACTAAGCCTGCTGGAAAACAGATTAGGTAAAACTCTTAGAGACATTGTCTTAGGCAGAGACTTTATGAGTAAAACCTCTATAGCAAAAGAACTAGCAGAAAGAATCAACAAATGGGATCTCATTCTACTGAAAAACTTCTGCAAAGCAAAAGAAGTCACTGGTACTACTAAAAGACAACCAACAACATGGGGGAAAATCTTTACTAGCTGTTTATCAGACAAAGGGCTATTATCTACAATATATAAAGAACTCAAACAGATCAGCCTCCCCAAGTTTAAAGACCCAATTCAAAAATGGGCATCTGAAATGAACAGACACTTCTCAGAGGCAGAAGTCATAGCAGCTAAGAAGCATGTGAAGAAATGCTCAACATCACTGGTCATTCTAGAGATGCAAATGAAAACAACACTGAGATTTCATCTCACTCCACAAAGAATGGCCACTATTATAAAATCAACCAACAATAAATACTGGTGAGGCTGTGGGGAGAAAGGAACCCTTCTCCACTGTTGTTGGGATTGCAGACTTTTGCAACCATTGTGGAGATCCATGTGGAGATTTCTCAGAAAACTAGGACTAGGGGTCCCATTTGACCCTGCCATCCCCCTGCTAGGAATATAGCCAAAAGAATTTTAAAAATCACATTGGAAAGACAGATGTACACCCTTGTTCATAGCAGCTAAGTTCGTGATAGCTAAATCTTGGAAACAACCCAAATGCCCATCAACTGGAGACTGGATAAAGAAGATGCGGTTTTATTATAAAATGGAGTATTATTCTGCCATAAAGAATGACAAGATTGATTCATTTATCTGCAAATGGATACACCTGGAGGGCACGCTAATGCGTGAAATAAATAGATCACAGATAGGCAAATACCAGATCTTCTCTTTGATATGAGCACCTGTAGATGTAAATGAGCTCTAGAAAGTATGACAGTTTTTGTAGGATGGGAAAATTCCAAAGGAAATTTGGTGTGGGGATGTAATGAGGTGAAGGAATAAGTATGATTCTGAAAGAAAATAAAACAGCATGTATATAGGGAGTGGGGAGGTGTGGGTGGGTGGGGATATGGGTAAAAATGAGAATTGACTTTGTCCTATATTGGTACAAATTCCCCCAATGTTATGTGTGATTGTGAGATGTATATAAATTGTGCCAATAAAGAATTCAATTTTAAAAAGACCATTTCATTGAATGAACAACTAAAGATCTTAAAGCATGTTTCTTTTGGGTATATAATGAAAACATGACTACATAAAATACAGATTTCAATATGCTAAATTTCACTGTTCTTGATATGAGATTGGAGCAAAATGCCCATTATGATATTTACTTCCCAGTTTCCTTTCAATGCATATGTTATGCTGCAATAATGAAACAGGGTTTGAGCTGAAATGCTTTAATATCATCTTCTCTATGGAAAATGATTTTTAAGTATCATTAAAATTAGATGAGCATTTCTTTAGTGATAAGAATATGAGATTGAACATTTGGATTCTTTCTTCCTTAGTTTACTGTACTGTGTTTTTCGTCTGCAGGCATCAGACCCATATGGGATCATTGCTGTTGTTGGATTTCTAAAGGATCAGCCATAATGGGCTACTGAGAAGATGCTCAGCTGATGGGTCCTAGATTTGTCAAGTTGAAGTCACTGAGGTCACAGTATTATAAGTAGAAAAGCCAGCTAGACACATGTAGGCAGATAGACAAGGCCGACCCTTGAAAGACCTGCAAAAAAGAGGATCCTTCCTAAGGTCAACACCATTAATGAGAAATTACACTTCCATATAGCAGTGAACTACTGGCCTCACTCTCCTAGGATGGAAGGTGAAGGTATGGATCCAGCCCCTCCTTGGAATGCAGGAATTACAAAATCCCCAGATAATGGGCCAGATCCTTGAACCACCTGGAGGAGTTTCCTGACAAAAAACACCCTCTAGGGCCTGATTCCTCAATGGTGGTCCCTATTTTTTGAACCTAGCCACCTCATGATTTTGGTCTATAAAATTCCCCTGGAAGAAGCAATCCTTGGGTTACACACTTTCTGGGTTCCCCCTTCTGCCTCTCTTAAGGCAGAAGCTTTCTCTCTCAATAAAATTTTCCTACTCAAACCTACATCATTCCTAAAATTCATTATTCAATTTTTAGAGAACATGAACTCGTGTTTCAGATGAAGAGCTAGGGCTTGCTCTCCTGCATCAACATTGTACTAACTGCTTCAATTTAATATTTTATCAATTGGCTTCTGCTCACAATCTTTCTAAATCAAGGAAGGAAAACATCTTGTCTAACAGTACCTCCTTTCTGCTAACAGGAATTTACATTTTGCTCAAAGAAGACTCTACAGGAAGACATGCACTTTTTCCAAGGGTACAGTAGCATCTTTCTGGGCTTTTTCTAGCCACAATTTAACAAGAGTGGATGACTTCACTCTGTTTCTGAAAACAAGTCCTACATGATATCCATCTTGTACCTGTCTTATAATGGTAATTCACAATAAACTAAAGGGTGCAGTGGGGTTTCCATTTGTTTCTCATGCTTTTTTGTCTGTTTGATTCTCACTCTAGGTTGGCTGAAGGAGGCTGCTGCAGAGTGTCTCCAGGCTACTTTTAATTGGACTTTACCTGACACTGGCGCAGGACACAGGGCTCGGCAGGACTCTGCCACTTGAAGGAGCTATTGTACGTGTTTCCTTCATAGGTGCAGCCTAGATGCAAAAAAGAAGACAGACAATAAATTAAAGTGATTTATTTTACATTTGGGAAAAATGAAGTTATGACTTATACACTACAAACTAGGTGATGACCCACTGCCACTGTACCCTTAGCTATTCTTCCCTAAATATATCTGAGCCTTCTGAGATATGTTTTGCATTCACTTACATTGATTCTTTCTCTGTTGAATCCATTCACCTCCTGCACAGTATTTTAATAAAAAACCACAGATTGATGAACTGTTATTGAAAATGTCTAAGATTATGAATGTATGCTTCTGGAATGTCAGAACTAAATCACTTCTTTAAAAGGTAGTTTCACAGGAGACTAAAGGAATTCAAAATCACAGAAGATCAAGAAGGAAGTTTAATGTATGGTAGGAAATAAATGCAAAAATTAAAATACAGGAGTTCACTACAAAGTCTATGCCTAAGAATCCTGAAGAGCTACTAGCTCTACAGAAAAAAAAAAAAAAACTGTCCAAGACACTGTGCATGTCTGATCCACTGACACAGACTGACTCAGGTAATAAATAACTTGTTCAAGAGATGGAAGCCGGGAAATCAGAGAACCAAATATAATTCATGTTAAGTCCAAATAAATGTGAAAAGCCTGCCAAGTTTGCCAGCAGAGTTTCCAAGTGTTATTTTCCTCATCTGAACTAAAAAACTTAAAAGGGTGATTTTTCCTAATAGTCCAGTTCTAAAACCAATGGCTACCCACTTCACTTTTAATTTACTCCTACTTCGTTAAGTAAACAAATCTGAAACTGTAAGTGCATTGTTACTCGTCAGTATAACAAAAGTCTACACATTCATTAGCCAAAAAAGATCTCTTTAGCTGGGCATGATGTCTCCTGCCTGTGATCCCAGCACTCGGGAGGTAGAGACAGGAGAATTGGCACAAGTTTGAGGCTAGTATGGGCTATCTAGTGAGTTCAGGGCCAGCCTGAACTACAAAGTGAGACCCTGTCCCAAAAAAACTAAAAACAGGTATCTTTATCAGAGAGAAAAAGTCAGTTAACTTAAGAAAGGAATCAAATAAACAAGGTTATGAAGAACACAGCACAGTCTTGATTCAGTATGTATAAAATCACACTCTCCACACGGTGCATTAAACTTTTTGGGAAAATGCACCTGCTATTCTTAAGAGTCACTGCATGCTTGGAAGTCCACTGGGCAGAGAGATTTACCAATTTAAGTCTGGGATGCTTAACCGAAAAATTATAGAAGCAAGAATATATGCAGAAATTAAAAGGCTGTCTTGATTAAGCAATGATGCACTTCTGGCTAGTAAAACAACATAATTTCACACTGGCTTCTTTGTCTAAGCAGAGAAGACAGAAAATGTGCCTTCCAAGGGTTCTTTCAGACACCACTGTGGTGGAAATCTTAATTCACACAAGCAGAATAATAAAGGACTTCAGAAATGTTCAATAGAAGTTTTCATAAAAATCAGAGCCATGATATGAATTCCACCCCCTCCAAAATGAATAAATATAGAGAGCCCAGTAACCCTGCTCTCCATTGCTACAAATAAAATTACTAAAGAGTGCAGTTGATTGGAAATATACTAGGGGAAATGTTTTTACTATATATGTTTTAATTTCCTTTGCATGAAGTGTTACACAGATAGTGTTGGACCATAAGAACTTTTTGCACACTACAAGCACATATGCAAAACTGGGGATAAGCACAGTAAATTTTCAGTGAGAAAAACCAATATAAAACACCGTTGTCTAGCATAACTCTTACCCTACAAACACACTTGCAGTCATGCTCTGCCCATGTCTGAGCCACTGACACAGACTCACTCAGGTAATAAATAACTTGTTCAAGAGATGGAAATCAGAGAACCAAATCTAATTCATGTTAAGTCCAAGTAAAAGTAAAAAGCCTGCTGAGTCTGCCAGCAGAGTTTCCAAATATTATTTTCATCATCTGGATTAAAAAAACTTAAAGGATGATTTTTCCTTTCTAATAGTGCAGTCAAAGATCTTGCCTTTTTACTTTAAAGTAGGAAGTGTAATACAAAGCCATAAAAGACAGGTAGGATATGTGGGCTAAGGGACCATTCCTAAGCAGTGCCAGGTCACTGTGAGGGTTCCTGAGACCAGCACACTATCCTTGGATTCTTTCTGTCTATACAGGGTAAAGTCTTGGAACAAGTGGTCCACAGTGTGGAGAACAGACAGTATTTACTGCTTCTCATCACTGTAGGTTGGCTTGTTCCTCCACCATGTTTTCCCAGGTAGAGAAAATAACAGGAACAGTAAAGGCAAGGGATGAAGGTGCCACTGTTTCACTTCCTATGTACAGGCCATTTTAAGACTAGATCGCAGAGATGGATTTCTCATATGATGGACGAATTGAATGGCTGAATGCAGTCATAAATATCTGTGGAAATCTCTTTAGGAAACATGACACAATGGCCAAAAAATGAAAAAAATGTTCAACATTTCTGACCATTAGAGAAATGTTAGTCAAAACAGCACTGAGATTTCATCTTACTCCAGAAAGAATAGCCATAATCACAAAATTAGATAACAGCAAAAACTCACAAGCCTGAAAGACAAAAAGAACCCTTATACATTATCAGTAGGAATGTAAACTACCACAAACATTACAGAATACAGTATAGAGATTCCTCAAAAAAATTAAAACTAGGGCCGGAGAGTTAGCTCAGTGGCTCCGGCCTCGCAAGCACAAGGTCCTGAGTTAGATTCCCGGAAACCACATATAATGCTGGGAGTGGAGACACGCCCACCAACAATCAACACGGCATACCACAATGCTGGACGTGGTGGCTCACGCCTGTAATCCCAGCACTCGGGAGGCAGGGACAGGAGGATTGCTGAGTTTGTAGCGGCTTGCCTGGGCACCATAGTGAGCTCAGGGCCAGCCTGAACTACAAAGAGACCCTGTCTCCAAAAAGCAAAAAAAAAAAAAAAAAAAAATTAAAACTAGAAATTCTACTTGACCCAGCTATTCTTCTTCAAAGAATATTCCTGAAAGAATTAACAACATCATATTACAGTCATCCAGGCATACATATGGAAGGACAGTTCATAATAGCTAAATCTTGGCAGCAGCCTACATGGCCATTTTATATGTAGATTTTTCCCCCTTCTGTTCACAAACTCTTCTACAATGCAACTGTGTATACAAACGAGGTTCAAATTACCAACTTTCTTTTTTTAAGGACCATGTTCTTGAGTCAAGACTGAGAAATTTTACTCAACTCTAGTTCCTAGATATTTTCTCCTACACGCTTTTTGTACGATTTGTTTCATATTTAAGAATATGGTCAATTTTGACTTGATTTTTGTATCATACATAAGGCTCTTTCAGGCTTATATTTATGTACATGCGGATCTAATCTCCAGCACGGTGTGCTGAACAGACTAGCCTCCTGATATTGAATCACTTTCACTTTTATGCTTCTATTAAAAATCACCTGTACATTTCTGTGTGGTCTTCTTCTGTATCTCTTACTGCACTGATGTGTAAGTCATCCCTGTCTGGGCCACACTGTGTTTGCTACTGCAGTTATATTATAAGTAGGCTGATTTTGTCCATTTTATTCTCATTTTTCACCACTGTACAAGATACTCTAGGCCTTTGTCTTGTTATATAAACTTTTGGATAAGCTTGCAAAGTACCTCTGTGGGCCCACCTTTTATATGTTGTTATGATTTATTTATATCTGGATATCCCTCAAAGGGTCATATTCTCAGATGTGAGGTTTTGGGGAGTGACTGGGTCACAAGGGTATAATACCCATCACTGAATTAGTTCACTGATAAGTTTACAACTAAATGTGATTTGGGAGGTGAAGCCTTACTGAGAGAAGTGAGTCACTGTGGCCCAGAAAAAGATATCTCCTTCCCTCCTTCCCTGGCACCTAGGGATTGAGGGAGAAAAGGATGAGAAGCATTTGTTCAATATGTCCATTTTCAGTTTGAAATGGTGAAAAGTTCTCAAAATCAGTAGACCATACTGAGAATGGACTTCATACCCCTCAACTGTGTACCTAAAAATAGCTAAAATGGTCAGTTTTGTGTTATGTATATTTTGCTGCATTTCCTCTCTTTGCATCCCACAGGAAGTAGGACCCAGAACGATATCAGAGGTCTTGCCCTCACTCTGCCTCTTAGCCATGCTTAGATCTCTCTAAAGGTGTCAATTTCCCATCTATAAACTCAGAACAATACCAGCTCTGGAGGGTCAGGGGGTACTCAGTGTATTTTGTGGAAAATCAGATTGACTGTGGACTCATATGGCCCTGAGGGAAGGTCCTTGTCTGGAGACAAGATCTGGGGCAGACTCAGTGTGGACTGATTAGATATAGTAACTACCAGGGAATTTGCTGTGTAAAAGGGAAGAAAACAGGCCAAGCAAAGAACTATTATTTGACCAACAGAGAAGGCATACTGTGATACCAAAAGAAGTTTGAATAAAAGCAAATAACCAGCATGGCATATGGTTAACTCAGCCTTCCCATTTTAAAAGTTCTATACAATGAGACAATTTACTCTGCCAACAGAGTAAGACTTTTTAATGCCTATTCCTATGTACAGTGAGAGGCTAGCTCCCTCCAAAATAGCCACAGAGCAATATTCTGAGAGGTTGATTATCTTTCAGGTCATTCTCAAAGCAACACCAAAATAGGCCTCTTTATGCATGACCTGGAACTGCTCAAACACCAGCCTAGAATCCGTCATGCTAACCCTCCTCCCATCACTTTTCATTAGCTTTTACTTTAGACAGTAAACCATTCTGCAAAAGTGAACCCAATTCCCTTAGGTTCCCCATGCATTCAGTTGTCTAGTTCTTACCAGTTTCCAGATGGCTAGCCAGATTTTGGAAATCTGTTTGCAAGACTGACTTTGTGCCTCTTCCTTTTCCTTTTATTAGACATCACAGTATACTTCTAAATCAAAGGTCAAAGTTAAAACTTCAGAAAATCCAACTGGAGTATCATAGTCCATAGAAACACAAGACCAGAACAGACAAATCAAAGAGAAGAGTGTGGAAAACTAAGCTTGCTTGCCAAATGAAAAGCATTTCTTTTTAACTTCCACCAAAGTATTGTGGGCAATTAATATTTCATGCTCCATAGGAAGAAACAAGATGGAATTTGACATATAAAGTTTGGAACACACCTCATTTTTGACCCACTACTAATAAACATATTTCAGATACATTATTATTCATGAAAGAACCCCAAATTAAGTGTGATGCTCCATCCAAGTAAATGCAGAAAAACTGCTAAAACCATCCATTTGACTCCTAATGATTTCATTCATTTTCATCAAACAATATTATATTTCTTTCAAATTAGATTAATGTTTTGCCCAATAATTAAGCTATTTGGACAAGAGTATAACCATAAGCATAAAATAATAGTAAAGAGTACACTAAAAATAAAAGTGAAATTCTTGTTGAAGAAGAGTTATTTACATTTATTTACTTCTTTCCCTTAAAGAATATTCTAGCTCCATGGGCCAGAGATTTAGCTCAGTGGTTCCGGCACCTGCCTGCCAAGAACAAGGTCCCTGATTTGATTCCTGGTAACCACATACAACAATACCAAGCATGGTAACTCATGCCCACCAGCAATCAGTACCACATTCCACAGTGCTGGGCATGGTGACTCATGGTAGCTCACGGTAGCCTCCTGTAATTCCCAGCATTCAGGAGGCAGAGGCAGGAGGATTGCTGAGTTTGAGGCTTGCCTGGGCTACTTAGTGAGCTCCAAGCCAGTCTGAACTACAAAACAAAACCCTGTTTCAATAAAAAAGAGAATATTCTAGCTCTACAAAAGTTAAGAACAATTTAGTTAGCTGTAGCCTCCTATATGTACCTGGCATATGGATTGGTAAATAATTTCTAAGCTAATAAATAAATGGAACATATGAGAAATCTGATTAGAGCAAACATAAACACACACAATCTTCCACAGAGTATTTCTGGAAATAAGGTTTGTCGTATTTCTGGCCTCAGGCTGATCTACTCTCCCACCTCCTCTTCAATATCAATGTCTTTTTGAGGGGAAAACTACTTAGGACAGGATTATGCTACTTCATAGTCATTCTTCTTACCTGTCCCCAAGACCATCAAATATTTATTGCAAATTTTCTTGAGTTCAGCAGCTCTGGAAGGAAGCCTAGGAAGTGGTACTCTGACAAGTTCCCAAGGTGTTCAGGGTGGCTGGTGAAGTTTCAGTATCTGCAGGTATCATGCCTTCCCAGAGCCTCCCTACACAAGACCTCTGCAGATGGGACAGAACCTATTCATTCAGAGATGTGTCACACCTTCCAAAGCCAACCCAGGCCCATGCACCAACCTTGGCCAATAGTCCTTGTCCTCTACCTGCTTCCTGGACAACATCCCCAGATGTTATCTCTCCATTTCCTAATAGAGTGAGTACTTCAAGGACAAGGACACAGTGTGCTTGATCTTTGGGAAACTGACACCCTGGCAACTTCTCTAGGCTTTCAGTGTCTTCTTATATAGATTACTCTGCACTGAGGACTAAGTGATAAGCTAACTAACTGACTGGCCAACAATGAGGAAACAAACAAGTGGCTTTCGTCCTTCCACAAAGGAGGAAGGTTGTGGTGCATAGCTACTGTAATCCCAGCTCCTGGACAAGTTGAGGCAGGAGGATCACAAGTTATAATCCAAGTTAGACAACTCAGCAAGTATGCCTGTCTCAAACTGGAAAAGGCAATCAAAAGGGCTGGAAATAAAGCTGGGTTCGATGCACAGTAACACACATGCAGAAGCACACACTGATAACAGATGAGGTAAAGGCTGTACCATGTCAGATCACATTTTCCTGCCCACAGGCTTTACAGCTCTACATGGAAAGTCAGATGACCCTGGCCTTCATGGACCTCTGCAGAGCTCCTGCAAGATCCAAGGAGGACACTTCTCATCACTGCCAGGTGATTCAACATCTGGAAGTTCATATTTCCTGTCAGAACACCATCATCACTGAGGAGCCATCCTCCTTACCAGCAGCCTGGTCTCAAAGGAAGGTTAATGATGCTGAAAGGCATATCCAGAATGGTCAGGGTCATAGGGACTGACACACAGGACAGAGTAACCTCTGGGAATATTCTGAAGAATGAAATCAACTACATGCCTTAATCACAGAAGTGGCCCAACAGAGGCAATGCACAGAATAAAACAGAAACTTGGATATAAAATCCTGCTGGGGGGAAGGGGGGATTTAGCACAGTGGTTCCAGAGCCTACCTACCAAGTGCAAAGGCCCCTAGCTCATCCCTAGTAACTACATGCAACAATACCAGGAGTGGTGACTCACACTCACCAGCAGTCAGTCCCATATACCCCAATGCTGGACATGGTAGCTCAGGCCTATAATCCCAGCAGAGGCAGAGGCAGGAGGATTGCTGAGTTCGAGGCTTGCATACATACTGAGCTCAGGGCCAGCCTGAACTACAAAGTAAGGCGGGGCCTCAAAAAAAAACAAAAATCCTACAGGGAACTTCAGATGGCCCCCAGTGTAGGAGAATGGCAACAGAGGATAGGGTCTTTTTTTTTTTTGGTACATTTTATTGATACATTATATATACACATCATAATTACACTCCACATTGAGAATTTGTACCAGTATATGACACAACTTAATTCTCATTGTTCCCCTTCCCCTACCCACCCTAGACCCCCCACACCCCTATATACACAAGCTTTGTTTCCTTTTTTTAACCATCGATTTTTTTCTTTCCTCATTATTTACCCCTAAACCCCATTTCCCTTTGAATAGGGTTTTAGCATGCCTTCCCTCTCCGTGATTTCCCAGATGGTAGTGTCAAAACAGGAAGAAGGATTCCTCTCCAAACCCTCTGAAGGCATTAGATCTAGGGCATATTGGTGACAAGGCTGAGGATGGCATTTCTCAGGAAAAATCATTCTGAGAAAGAGCAACATGCAAAGTATTCCCTGTTTCTTCATTCAGACTCTAAATGCAGCTTAGCCTGTGACTGAGTCTTTGCAATACTGGGCTCAGGTCTGTGCAGACAGAATCAGTCAAGTCCTAACTCACTGACACAGCACTTTCTATAGTTCATCAAAAAACATAAAAGCAGTGATGGTGTTATGGGAGGCCTTTGTGGGAACGTCACAGAATTTCTCACCCAAAAATAGGAGGAAAACATCCTCATGACATGGAAGCAAAATCAGGGAGCACAAGTCCGAGTGTGACACAGTCTATAGTGAGGGCTTCACTTCCTGGAACTGGTATGCAAGGTTCAGCTGCACGGTGAAGTCACATGCATAGCACACACACATATACACACATATGCATGCACACTCACACACATACACACCCCCAGGAATACAGTAAAAAGAAAGGGGAGCACAGTGGGAGATCAAGGCCATACCAGAACACACCTTTGCAGCGCTCGCAGCAGGTACCCCTCTGTTTGACAGCCAGGGCACAGTCCTGAGGCAGCACTGGGCACTTCTCCCGCTTGCAGGTCACTTCCTTGTTCTAGAGAAAAAGAGACAGGAGACACAGGAAATCAGCACTGGAATCCCCAGAGCCCTGACCCACTCTGAGTCCTCCTCTTGCTACCTTGCCTTCACCTTGGCTGGGAAACATGGTGACCACAAACAGAAGCTTCCTCTCCCTAGAACAGAAATATCTGCCAGAACCAGAGGACTCAGGGTGAACAGGGGATATATAGAAATGAGAGGAAATGAAATGTCGCTCCTTTAAATACCATCTCTGCCAAAATAACTGAATGGCAAGGGATGTTTTCTCTAGGCTTCTAAGTTTTCTCCACATTTCTTTCTCCATGGTTTCTATGGTTTCTTTTTAGCACCCACTCCAGAAACAGTAATAATTATGTAAATTGTATTTTGTCCATTGGGCCACTTGACTGGGGATGCATCATGCGAACAAAAACATTTTCTCATGGCCAGCCAACAATCCTTAATAGCAGGTCCATTATAATGCAGCAATCTAAAGTTGCAACTCAAATAACACAGAGATGAATACTGAACTGTATTCCTGAAAGAAAAACTAATGCTCCATGTGCAAAGCAGAGGCAGAGTCACCAGTGTTTTAATGTCCTGGGACAACTGTGCTGCATTAGCACTTATGCTAATGAGACTGCAGTGAGCATCTTTAGTGTTGTCCCCAAAGGTCAGTTATCAAATGTCCTAGAGAAAGGAGATCCAAATGTAACATGTATGCTTGTCTGTGTACAGAGCTAATGTATATGTCAGCCAAGATCAGTGCTAGCTTAGGCCTTACTGTGTGCTAGGTTGTGTGGATTCCGTCCTTATTTAGATTCCATGAAGCAAATACTTTTGTGGACAGTGATTTACTATATAACCCAGGCTGGTCTTGAACTTATGGCGATCCTTCTGCCCCACTTATCAAGTGCAGGGATCATAGACATGCATCACCATACCCAGCCAGCAAATAACATCATCCTCACCTAACAAATGGGAAAAGCACAGCTTACAGCAAGTAGCTGATCCATCAAATCTGACATAGTAGCAAGGTATAGAGGTGAAATTCAGACTGAAATCATGAGCACACACTTCCAGTGGATCAGGTGGTGCTGCTACCATCCTTGGCTGATGCAGGAGCAGTGAGAGGGGAGAACCTCACCAGCTCTCACACCTTGGGAAGACCTAGACCAGTGGTGGTGAACCTATGGCATATGTGCCACAGTGGACACATAGAGCCCTCTCTGTTGTGATGAGAGAGCCAAGTTGTTCTAGCAGCCGAGCATCAGATAACAGCTGTTTTTTTTTTTGTTTTGTTTTGTTTTCTGAACTAAAACCTCGGTACTCAGATTTAATTGTAATATTTGCTCTTTTTGATAAATACAGTTTGGGGTTGCAGTTTGGGTATTCTGTCTCTAAAAGGCTCATCATCTCTGAACTGGACTATTGCTCGATGTGTTACAGACTCAACCCGTGCCCCGACAGTACCCTGGGAAGATTAGACAGTCTTGCAGCACACTTAACATCATGACTAAGGACAATCTCACCATCTATGTATGGTACAGAACCACAGAGACATGTGCATGTGGGTGGCGTGTGTATGTGTGTATGCACATGAGTGGAGTGTGTGTGCAAGAGTGGTATGTGTCTGTGTGTGAGTCTTGGAGGCTGGGAGCCTAAACTGAGCCCTATACAAAGCCAAGGCTGTCGTGGGATAGCACTCATCTTCTGGGTTCTCTTCTGACACACTTCTAGGGTCTGATACTGCATTGACCCTGGACCCTGGGGTCCCTCCACTCTCACCTAATAGGTCCCAGCTCTGCCTGTGCTTTTCAAGGGGTGTGGAGAGGGCTGGGCCTCCCTCTGCTCAGTCTCTGCCTCAGGCTTCTCACTCCCTGGCCTGCAAGGCTTTCTTTGCAAGGCTACTGGAGGGCTGCAGCATCGCAGGACCTGCTCAGCCCCAGGGAGAGCACATCAGCTCCAGGGAGAGCCACCCCCCACCCCCACAATGTGGATCCCAGCAGGGCTGTTTATTGGTGGCTAACCTTGCTGTTTCAGTCACTGGTTGTGGATTAGGGTTAAGATTAAAAATCGGGGGCCGGAGGGTTAGCTCAGTGGTTCCGGCGCCTGCCTTGCAAGCGCAAGGTCCTGAGTTCGATCCCCAGTAACCACATAGCATGCTGGGCGTGGAGACACGCCCACCAACAATCAAGGCCGCATACCACAATGCCGGACGTGGTGGCTCACGCCTGTCATCCCAGCACTCGGGAGGCAGAGACAAGAGGATTGCTGAGTTTGCGGAGGCTTGCCTGGGCACCATAGTGAGCTCAGGGCCAGCCTGAACTACAAAGCGAGACCCTGTCTCAAAAAGCAAAAAAAAAAAAAAAAAGTAAAAATCGGTGGGTTGGGTGGCCTGAGTAATCTCATCTCCCCCTTTCCCTGTTTTTTCTGGTGGCCACTCTGTGGTCAGCACCTTTGTGGCCCGACCTTGTTTACTCTGTTTATGTTTCAAGGGGTCCTCACCATCTCCACAGATTATAGCCCTCCTGTGGGTCCCTTGCAGAGGCCTGGCTGCTCCTACTTGGAAACCTGGATCCGATTACTCTAAGGACACAGCAACAGTGTCTCTCAGGACCAGGGGCTTCCCCCTGTGCCACTGTGGCAGGGGAAGTGCGCTAGTCCCCAGGAGGGTTTGATGGGTAATGGTGTGCTGTGCTCCGTGAGCCAAAGAGGCACCAGGCTTCAGTCTCCGGAGCTCCCTCCCTTACTCCCTCTATCTCCATCACAATGATCATAGGGAAGCGAACTCCAAATCACAGCCCATACAATCATCCTTACAATTTCCCTTACATTACGAACATAACAGCTATGGTCACAGTTCAAAGGAAGGCAAAAGTTAAAATTCTTTGTCTAAAAATTAAAAATACCATCCACCTTACTCTCACCAAAAGCCATGAACCATAACTACCAGTTAGGTATGCTGTTTGCCATTATTAACCATGACTGAGCTTTGCCGCATGCTCCTTTGGCCAGCCACATCCTGATGCTCATTTCCAACTCCAGGATGACACAGACTTGAAGTGCTGTGGCTTTATGCAGTCACCAACCTGGGGAGGGCCACTGTAAGTGTGTTTCCTCCATCCTGCAGTAATGGGTGCCGGGACCTGGGGAGGTCAGAGCTCCCAGGCAGTCAGGGGTGTCAATTGGAAACCGATAAGTAGGAAGGCATGGAGTTTCAAATATAGGAACTGATTGCTCAGTTAGAAATCTGGGAGCTAATCAGAACCCAAAACAAGATCCCAAGATTCATAATAATGGCTTGTAATTATAGACCAGCACAAAAGCTATTCCAACCAGATGGTCTGCAGACTCACATCTGGAATTTCTTTTACACACACACTACTTGGCTGTGGGTTTAGTGGTGTCTTCCCCCTTCTGATTATAGTTGGAGTTTTCACAAAGTCTATCAAGGGTCATGCTGCTATGTAACTGCCATACTCAATCATTCCCCTGGTGTCTGACTTGCAGCTATATTGCTCCGAATCTCAGGCCCTCAAAGAAAAGCAAACAAAAATAAAAGCTCCAAGGCCGGAGATTTAGCTCAGTGGTTCCCACACCTGCCTCACAAGTGCAAGGTCCTGAGTTCGATCCCGGAAACTACATAGAATGCTGGGCGTGGTGACTCATGCCCACCAGCAATCAATACCACATACCACAGTGCCGGGCATGGTGGCTCACGCCTGTAATCCCAGCACTTGGGAGGCAGAGACAGAAGGATTGCTGAGTTTGAGGCTTGCCTGGGCTACATAGTGAGCTCAGAGCCAGCTTGAACTACAAAGCGAGACCCTGTCTCCAAAAAATAAATAAATAAATAAAAATAAAAAACAAACAAAAGCTCCAGAGAATCTCTGTGAGTAGCTTCCCTCATCTACTTAGCTCAGTGTAGTAGCTTCAGAGTAAATTCAAACACAGGTTAATCAAGACCATGCATGTATGTTGCTTCTCCATTATACGAGGAATCAAACACACTATTCCTGAGCAAAGAGCCCTGGTGGACAGCATAACAAGCAGGTGATACCTTCTTTCAGGGGCCCATCACCCCCAGTTACCTTGCTCCCCACCAGCATCTGCTATCATTTAAGCTCAAGGCCATGGCTCATCCAGTTCAAGTTTTCATTCAAAAAACTTTCTCTGGGGCTGGAGATTTGGCTCAGTGGTTCAGGAGCTTCTCTCGAAAGCGCAAGGTCCTGAGTTCAGTCCCTGGTAACCATAGACAATGCTGGGCATGGTGACTCACGCCCACCAGCAATCAATACCACATACCACAGTGTCGGACGTGGTGGCTCACGCCTGTAATCCCAGCACTCTGGAGGCAGAGAGGGAAGCAGAGACAAAAGGATTGCTGAGTTTGAGGCTTGCCTGAGCCACATAGTGAGCTCAGGGCCAGCCTGAACTACAAAGTGAGACTCTGTCTCAAAAAAAAAAAAAATCTCTGAACCCAGGGCATGCCTGTAATCCCACCTCTGTGGGAGGCTGAAGCAGGAAGACTGCACACTTAAACCCAGCTTTAGGTATTTAATAAAACTTTTTCTCAAAATTAAAAAAAAAAATGGCCGGAGGGTTAGCTCAGTGGTTCCAGCGCCTGCCTCGCAAGCACAAGGTCCTGAGTTCAATCCCTGGTTAGCACATATAATGCTGGGTGTGGAGACACGCCCACCAACAATCAACACCGCATACCATAATGCCAGACGTGGTGGCTCACGCCTGTAATCCCAGCACTCGGGAGGCAGAGACAGGAGGGTTGCTGAGTTCGCGGAGGCTTGCCTGGGCACCATAGTGAGCTCAGGGCCAGCCTGAACTACAAAGTGAGACCCTGTCTCAAAAAAAAGGGGGGGGGAGGCGCTAAGGATATAGTTTAGTGTGAAGAACCTAGGCAAATCCTAGTACCAGGAAAAGAAAGACCAATTCGTGCACACTGTCCTCTTTCTATGGTGTGTTCAGGCTGAGTACTACAAATCTTAAACACTGTCACCAAAACTGCTTTCACATTCCAGTTCATAGATGAGTGTGCAAGTTTGGTAACTGGCTAGGGGTCACAGGAGAGGTTGGCTGGAATGCAGCAGGGTCAAGCATTTCCTCACAATTCTAGTGCTCCCACATATTCAAGGTGCAGCAAGAACACAGCAGTTGCCCCTGGAACTACACCTTCTTGGAAATGACTCTAACAGAGGGCAGATGATGCAGTGATGATACAGGACCTACAAAAGATATAGGAACAATATAATTCTCAATCTGGTATATGTTTGATACACTGAGTTCGTGTTCCTAAAATCAAAGAATGAGTTCTAAGAACAACAGAGGTTGAGTAGGAAATGTTTACTGAGAGGACAGCTCCTGAGAGGACAGAACTTGAATATGTAGCTGAGGACTCTTTTTCAGGGAAGGTTTGCAGAGCACAAACTACTTGTGTACAACACGGGTTAAAGCTGTGATCAACCAATAACATTATAAGTATATCCACGTAGGTAATAGTGATCTGATGGGAGAACAAGTCACGTAACAAGTGTTCATGGAAAGAACAGACTTTTTCTAGAAAATCATGAGTCTGAAGATCTTGGTCTACCAAGATCTACCATCAGTCTACCAAGGTGACTGATGTCTATCTTGACTTCATTAGGCCAAGTATTATCGCTTAACTTGTCCTTTGGGGAAGCATGCACCCCTGGACATTCCATCTTTGTCTCGAGCCCTGGTATCTAACAGATGTGTCCCTGGCCATGGTTGTAATATGTTTTCATCTTTTGCACTGACAACCCAGCCCAATATGACCAGCTATAATACTTGTACCTAACTTAACTGTCTATACTACAATGACCCTGGGACCACACCCTCGCCTGATCACAGTCTGCAGACACCTGCAGCGTTATGGTAACAGGAAAGTAGTTTTGCCTTGAGTATGGCACCAAGATGCCCATTATATCTCTGAAACCCAGACTGTCATCCTCTATCAGTCTTCCACAATTCTCACTAGCACTAGAAGCTCCCAATTCTAAGTAAACAGAAATGAAGACAAAAAGTGCACTCAGGAAAAATAGAACATTGATAATGTATCCCAGCCAGTCAGCAGAACAACACATCTCCCTGAACCTCTCAGTCTCACCTCTGCCCAGTCTGTAGCTCTCCAGGGTTGGCCTGTGGGCTGTGCCTGCTGCCAGATGTGTCCATCTGCACTGTGCTTTCCTTCTGAGGGAAGAACCCCAAACCTTACAACCTGACCACATACATCAGGACCGGACACAATCTTGAACCACCCTCAATGAACCGCCAAAATTCAAGAGTAAAAGAGGTATGGGGAGGACAAAATAAATGGAAATGACTAGCGACAAGATCCATCAGGATGCAACTCAAACTGAAGCTCCGCCAAGTTAAAGTGGAATTCCCTGGCCCTCGCTATGCCAGAGACCATCACCAGATGGCAGCACAGAGCACCCTGTGCAAGAATTGCTGCTGAGCCAGTCTGTTCTGGATGCCAGAACCTGTCTCCAAGAGCGGGGCAAGGGGACAGAAGGCAGAAAAGCACAGCTGTCCAACGTCTCTGTGTGCCTTCCTCCATCAGGGGGAAAATGTTTGAGAGGCTTTGGTTAACAATCCTCAATGTCTTAAAATAATGTTTTCAAAGATTCTTCTAGAAGTGATGATATTGTAGACCACAGAACAAACATATTGCCTGGCCTTTGATACATGTTAGAAAAGAATAATAAGAATATGAAGACAAAACACAGCAGCCACCAGGATGAGAGGGTGTAAGAGATGTTGCTGACAGAGGCTGTGTTCTCAGACGGTAACATAGTGACACAGTTCCTTGATATGAGAATAAAGGTAAAAATAGCCAGTGTCCTGCCCTGTCTCCACCTGGTTAGCCATTCTAGTGAGGAGGCCAGGCACATCTGTTCCTGCCTCTAGAAGGCTATTATTGTCCTTCCATCCTGCCCATTCTGAAAGCCTGCCCTAGGGGCAAACACCTCTCATTTGGCAAACAAGCAGGCTCAGAGAGCTAAGGAAGCTAGAAACTGTGATATTCTTTCTGCATAAATGAACAGGACTCAACTTATCGCGGAAGCCAGGAGCCTCACAGCAACAGCAGAGGGTATAAGCAGGCAGAAGCAGCACTCTATCCACCCACCGCACCCCTATGGGTCCACATATAACATGCATTCACACACACACACACACACACACACACACACACACACACCTCTGTCATTTTACCCCTGCATCATTTTGCATCTTCTGCCTTCAGAAACTCCTACCCATTGGCAAATATTCATGGGGGTGTAGACTCATTCTCACTATGGACTATTCCCTCTGTTCTCATAGCCATCAAAGAAGACCCCAGCCCATAACTCTGAGAAGTAAAGAGCACAGCAGAGATTAAGAGCTAGAGCATCACACTTGGCCCTGGAGCAGTTACTTAGGCTTTGGAAGGAGAGAGAAGTAGGCCATACGTTCCCTGCTCAAGAATCACCCAAGCAGCCAGGAAAACAGACATCGACACTAGCAGCTCACACAAAGTCCTGTAGCTTGTGGCTACAAGAATATGGAAAAGAATGTCTCCTTGAGTCTATGCCCTGGAGCCTAGTGAGAATATTGACCCTTCCCTACCCTTCCCTGAAATACACACACACAACAGAGGTCCATGTAAAACCTCAAGATTGCTCAGACAGGGCCGAGATTTAGCTCAGTGGTTCCAGCACCTGCCTAGCAAACAGCAAGGTCTCTGGCTCAATCCCCAGTAACCACATAAAACAATACTGGGTGTGGTGACTCACGCCCACTGACAATCAGTACCATATCCCACAGTGCCAGGTGTGGTGGTTCACACCTGTAATCCCAGCACTCAGGAGACAGAGGCAGAAGGATTGCTGAGTTTGGGAATTGACTTGGCTACATAGTGAGTTCAGGGCCAGCCTGAACTATAAAGCTAGACCCTGTCTCAAAAGAAAAGAAAAGAAAAAAAAAAGATTTCTCAGACAGGAGTTTGTTTTAAGGAATATGGGTTTCTGTGTCATTTCCCAAGGAGGGGAGGCCAAGAGAACTTGGTCCAGTGTCAGCCTGTGGATCCTCACTGCAATTTCTAGTTTCCTCATGTGTGAGATTAAGCAGGTCACCTTCTCCTTAAAGTAACCTAATCCCAGCCCTAAAGAGCCAAGGAAAAAGCTATGATACCTTTGAACACAGGTCCCCCCTTCTCTGGGCAATATGATACCACTTCTCCCCAATAAGAGCATAATCCTTGGTGTTTACACAGCACTTTTCTTTTAAGGAACTCTCCAGACATTATTTCATTAATCATTATTGTTTAAGATCTGCAGGCAGATGAATGGGGCACAGTGAATATTAGGTGCCTCAGTCCTCACAAAGAACCAGCAGGCTGTGGAGTGAGGACAGAGTAGGAACCCAGGCCTAGGTTGGAACCAGCCAGGAAAGTGAGTTCAGAGGTGGATTACACTGGAATTAAGTGAGCTCCTAGATGACTGCTGAGACCTTTAGGGTCAATATGTCGTTACATGTTGGGAAATTTTTTAGAGATGGGCTACCTGAGTCCCAAAGATGAGGTCTTAGGCATGTTGTGACCCTGAGGAAAGTCACCCAGGAAATGTGCCATGCAAAAGGTGATCTGGGCTTTGGCAACTGGTCCTAGCTCCAATCCTTAAAGGTTCGTAAGTGCTGGGATGAGGCATATCCTGAAGAATGAATCAAGAGAGGTGGTGAGCCCCTGTAATCTCATTTACTTGGGAGGCAGAGGCTGGAGGATCACAAGTAATTGCTTAGGCAATTTAGTGAGCCTCTGTTCCAAAATAAAAACTAGAGTCAATTGTGGTGGTTCACACCTATAATCCCAGCACTCAGGAGGCACAGGCAGGAGGACTGCCACAAATTTGAGGCTACCCTAGGATATATAGTGAGTTCAGGGCCAACCGGAACTATAAAGCAAGACCCTGACTCAAAAAAAAAAAAAAAAACAAGCAGAGATTTAGCTCAGTGGTTCTGCCACCTGCCTAACAAGTGCAAGGTCCCTGGTTCGATCCCTGGTAATCACATACAACAATACTGGGCATGGTGACTCACACCCACCAGCAATCAGTACCACACACTACAATGCTGGGCATGATGGCTCACACCTGTAATCCCAGTACTCAAGAGGCGGAGGCAGGATTGCTGAGTTCAAGGCTTGCCTGGGCTACATAGGTCAGGGCCAGTTTGAACTACAAAGCGAGATCCTGTCTTAAAAAAGAAAAAAAAGGCTTAATAAATATTAGAAAAGAGCAGGGAAACCTGGCTCAGTGAGCAGATATCCCAGTGTTCAATCCGCAGTACTACCAAAAGTAGGCTGAAGAAAGAAGTGTATTTCGGCAGCATCCAAAGTTCCAAGTGGGCCGGCTCCACTCCCCACCCAGCATTCTGATCCCTGGAAAGGACGCAGTGGTTTCTTTCTAGAAGCCTGGTCAGAGGACCATCACCAGTGAGTATGTGCATTCAGAAGGCACTATGACAAGCCTGTACCTGCTCCAGCCTGTCTCCTTCGTATAAAATCTGTTCTTAGTCTTCTGGAAATAATAATGAAGTAGGATGGGGAGAGCCCTACAATAGCCCTCTGGGTGCCAATGGCAGTATTAAATTTGACAGATGATTTATTATTTTAATTAAGCTGTCACTTGCTCGTTCTTCATTACTGATGGTACAATTGACTTCTCCATAACTTTTACTGAGAAAGAGCCAAAAGAAAGAAAAGGCAGTTGGTCTGCCCCAAAATCTAAATGTAAATGTAAGGCTTTGGGTCATCTCTCATATCAACATCTCTTGGGGGGGGGGGGGAAGATGGCCAGAAAAAACAAAGCCATTTCTGCGGTGCAGAATATGAAATTGGAAGAGAAAGAAACAGATCCTCCAGTGTTTCCCAAGACTTCTCTTTCCTGACGCACTCTGCAGAAAATGAGCCATCAACCTTGGCCCTCGTTCTATTCACCCCAGCTTTTGCCCTTAAGTCCCTCTCCAGATCTTGCTGCTCCACCAGCTTTATGAATCCCTACTGTGGCCAAAGCTCCAAACAGAGCTGATCCATCTTTCATCAAACATTGAGTAGCAAACAGTTGCACAGGCAAGAGTCTGATTATTCCTTATCACAGCACTGGATGTTTCTAAAAATCTGTTATGCATCCGACTGTGCTGAGTACGATATTGTGTTTGTCATTTAACCCTTGGGAGAAGCCCAGGGAAATCAGTGATTTTCCCCCCTTCCAGTTTTTAAGTGAGAAAACTGAAGCCCAGGGGGCACTGTGTCCCACCACTTTTACATACCCAGCCAGGGCAGAGACTCAAACCCATGACCCTGCGATGTCAAAATCTGTGACTTAAGCGCTACAATATACAGCATGACCTAGAGGTGAAGATGAGCCAACACTCTCTGAAGCTAAGAATCTGAAGATCTGCCTTTGTTAAGCGCCCCCTATCTTCAGACCTGAGTGCATTCACAATGGTTTCATTTTTAATGCACGAGTGAAAACACTACCTTTAGGAAAAACAGTTTATGTCCCTCGGCCCTAGCTTCTTTGGAAGATGGACCAGACCCTCCAACTTCCAACTCCTCCCGCTTCTTTGGTTTGCACAGGAGGGTGTACTGTCCTGAGAGGCTTGAGCATCCCACAGCTGTAATTTCTGAAACTTACTGTTAAAATACCTTGTAAGAACATTGTGTGATTCATTGCACCACATCTGGGAATGTTATTCTTTTTCCCTCCTGTCTAGGCTCAGCGAACTTTTACCCCAGAGACCTGGGCCCTGGCAAACAAGGCCTCCTCCGGCAGCAAAGAGGGCAAAATCAGAAACAAAGCTACCCTTGAAGCTCAACCATGTAAAAGACTTTATGAAGTCCTCTGTGGTGCCAGATTATTTTGCAACAAGTTATATCCCATGAAGAAATTCACTTCTCTGCAACACAAAACACAGGGAGATTAAAGCAAAAGGCAGGAGGCAGAGCAAAGAGTAGGCCCCTGCTGCTCTGTCTGGCCAGAACCATGTCCTCTACAAAGACAATGTGTTGATGATATATGACCCTCATACATCACCAAGTGACAGTGTTCTCCCAATACCCTACCTTGAAAATAGGACACGCGCCAGCAGACCAACAAGGGACTAATACGGGGGCCCTTTTTATATGGAACTTACTAACATTTCAATTTTTAAAACAGGCTTCTGTTAGTTGGAGGGATTGTTTAAGAGGTCCCAACTCCATTTCATGGTTAGGGGCTGGCAAGTATTTTTTCTTTGGTCTTGTGAGAAAACTCACAGAACAAAGAGAGGTTGTCGGACACAGCCACAGAGGCAGAAGCACAGCTCTGATATAAAGCAGGGGTGAGGTCAAGCACTCCTCATTCTGTTTAATCATATAGAACCAAATCATTAAATTGAATCAAAAGAGAACCAAAACATTAAAGACAGAGAACACAAAAGAAATTACCACCAAATAAAAAACAGTAGCCCAAACCAGGCATGGTGGCTCACACCTATAATCCCAGCACTCGGGAGGCAGAGGCAGGAGGGTTGCTGAGTTTGAGGCTAGCCTGGGCTACATAGTGAGCTCTGGACCAGCCTGAACTACAAAGTGAGACCCTGTCAAAAAAAAAAAAAAAAAGGTAACCCAAAGAAAGTAGTAGGGACTGTTTTTATTACATCTATATCATATAAGCAAAGGGTGTGCAATGACACCACACTCACAGACCTGCCATGTGCATGGTGGAAAGCAGCCAACATGCCCATCACAGATACTACCATGCCACACACTCAGTCTGAGACCATCAGAGGTTGCCTTCTCTCAACACCTGCCGCCTGTCAGGTAGGGACAAGATCTCTAGGCCAAGGTTAATGTGAAAAGTATGAGTTTCACAAGAAAGTTTGCCTTTTTTTTTTTTTTTTGCATCAGGGTCTCACTTTATAGTTCAGGCTGGTCCTGAGCTCACTATGTAGCCCAGGCAATCCTGGAACTCACAGCAATCCTCCTGCCTCTGCTTCCTGAGCCCTGAGATTACAGAGGTAAACCACCACACCCAGCATTGTGATGTATGGTACTGATTGCTGGTGGGCGTGAATTACCATACCTGATGTTAAATTATATGCGGTCACCAGAATCAGACTCAGGACCTTGCACCTGGAACCAGTGAGCTAAATCCTCGGCCTGAGAAAGGTTGTCTTCACCAGTGTGTTCAGCCTTCTTCCAGAGATGATGACACCATGCCTTCTAACCAACCCCTTTGAGGAATAAATTTGAGTTTAGGGAAGAACCAATGGACTACAGAAGCTGAGAATTCCAAGGAGCAGGTCTAGAATTAATGTCCCCACACCAGAGGGCTCAAGCCTACCAGGATGGGTATGGGGTGACAGAACATTGGCCATGCAGGAGGAGCAGAAATAATTGAGAGAGAGAGAGTAAAATCTTTCCATGCAAATTTTCCTTCTCAGTTATACAAGACCCTAAAGCCAAAACCCTGGGATAAACAGAGACCATAGTTAAACCCTCTTTCAACTTCTGATCTCAAAAACGTATGGCTCAAAACTAGGACTGTAACTCCTGTGCTTTGAACAACTAGTAACCAAGTATGCAGCACCCATCAGGAAGCCAAGATCCCATCAGCAGTTTGGGATTCATACTGGAAATCAGTGACATACACAGAGACTCAAGGAGAAGCTGAAGTTAACCCTGTGTTGTAACCTCAGGATTAGTACTATCTTCCATCCTCTCAGGATAGTATTTCCCCCCACATGGCTAAAGACTATTCATGCTTCTCCAAGACATTCTCTGCACCAGTCTGATTTATATCAGCATTTCATCACTAGTGAACTTCATGTTCACTTGACTCTGTCCACAGCTGACCCTTCAGCTTTCCCCAGAAATCTTCCCTTACCACCTCCATCATCTCATCCACACAGAGACCAGAGCTCTGGCCTCTACCAGGTCATCCAAACTCTCCAGGGTCAGTGCACCCATCAGACACCTTCTGTCCATACCAAGGCCCAATAGGGAGAGCACTTGCTGAGATGATGAGTTAATTCAGTGACCACCAGGGTCTGCCTTCTCTCAGCACTTGCCTTCCCTCCCTGATCTTTACCTTTTCTTAGACCTTTTCTTAGACCTAAGAAAAGGTGGAGAAAAGATCCCTCAAGACTTCCTGGTATACTTCAGCATCAAGACTAAAACCAAAAATTAAAAACTGAGACTCAGAAAAACAAGACAGAAAAATTGGGGACTGCTAACATCTTGGAAACCCTAGTCTAATAACAGCAAGAAAATAACACAGGAAAATATAATAAAGATAGAGATGATAAGGTGAAACACTGGAACTTCACAGTGCCAGTCTCACTTAAAAAGCAAGATTCTCGGGCCGGAGGGTTAGCTCAGTGGTTCCGGCGCCTGCCTCGCAAGCGCAAGGTCCTGAGTTCGATCCCCGGAAACCACATACAATGCTGGGCGTGGAGACTCACGCCCACCAGCAATCAACACCGCATACCACAATGCCGGGCGTGGTGGCTCACGCCTGTAATCCCAGCACTCGGGAGGCAGAGACAAGAGGAT
>PVIC010023088.1:0-27111 GCA_004025085.1 Thryonomys swinderianus | reverse complement strand
TGTAGGTGATTTTCTTCCTTTCTCTCACTGCTTTCAGTATTTCATTCTTTTGTTGTACATCTGGAACCTTGATAATTATGTGTCTAGGTGTAGATATTTTTATGTCACGGCGTTTTGGAGTCCAATAGGCCTCATTTATCTGTATGTCTATGTCTTTTCCTGTGAAGTTTTCTGTTGCTATCTCTGACAGTAGCTTTTTAATGTCTTTTACACTGTCTCCTGCTTCCTCAGTGACTCCAGTCAATCTTATGTTATTTATCTTTGAGTCATCTAGAAGCTGTTGAATTGATTTCTCATGATCCCTTGCTCTTTTCCATAGATTATACCTTTCCTGCTCACTGGCTGCTATCGTTGTGCTCATTTTGGTACCTTATTTGCATAAAATATTGTAAGTGTGGCTCCAAAGAAAGTAATGCTAACAATAAAACTAAGAGGAAAACTGAGGACCATGTTGGAGTTAACAGAAACCACTGCAAAATTTGTTAAAGTCCTGGAAAAAAATGAATTTATAAGTGTAATATTTGGGCCTCATAACCAATTATTTGGTTTTCCTTTATATCTTATGAGAAAAACATTCAGTTCTCAAACTTCTCAGTGTTTGACCATGAATTTGGAATGAAGTAAGTTTGACAATGGAGGTACCACTGTATTTTAAAAATTCCAATATCAGTAATTGAGAAATTAATAAAAATCTTCAACATTTATAGCAGTGTTTTACAAGATCACAACAGTATACCAAAATAACATGGTAAGCATTATTACTCTTGAACTTTGGGATCATTATTAAGTAAATTAAAGGTTGTGGAAACACAAACTCTGTCATACAGTGCAGATGGTCTGATGATGGAGATGTCTACTAAGTGACTAATGGGCTGGTAGTGTATGTGGCACAGATATGCCGGACAAAGAGATGATTCGTGTCCTGGACAGGATAGTGTGGGATACCACAAGATTTCATCATGGTACTCAGAAGGGCATGCAATTTAATACTCATGAATTGTTTATTTCTGGAATTTTCTGTTTAATATTTTCGGACCACAGTTGAGCAAGAGTAACTGAAACCACAGAACATAAAACCACAGATAAGAGAGAAGTTAAAATTAAAATAGAACTATGTCAAAAAACACTTATTCATGCTTTTTAATTTGTCTTTGTTAGAGACAGAACATCCAATAGTTCAGCTTTTATATATATGCATCTTAATTCAACTCATTTCTTTAAAGTTCAGCCCTCAGTTGAACACCAGTGACACATACTAGATATTGAAATGGATTTGTATGATTACTATGTTGGGTTAATCTCTTGTGCCCGACTTGTCTTTATATCTCCAAGACTTAGCCTCGTAGAAAACCTCAATAAACATGAACATTTTCCACCACCTAAATTTGATTAGAAATGTGCCCTTTTATTCTAATCATTTGCAATAATTTTTTTGCTAGACATTCACCAGAAGTGTGTTACACAGTCTTTTTCACTCCTGGGTAGGGAGCAGCCCGTGATTGATTAGGTATCTGGCAATAGCAGCATGTTATAGAATAGATGCTAAATGAGTATTTTTAGCGAATGGGCAAGAAAGCAGAAGGGAAGCTGTGATTCTGTCTGTACTGTAGTTTCAGCTGGAGAATGGATGGGATTTTGACAGAAGACTCGGATGGCGAAGGACAGTGCAGGGGGGATTGTGGAGGTTCAGAGGGGCTGCATCAGTTCCGCCTTCGTTATGTGCAGATGTGGAGAAATTGGATAAGTGAAAAGGGAGATGGAAATTGTACAGTGTCTGTCATTTCCTCGGCAGTCATCTCTCCGTAGGTTGGGTCTGTAGCTGCTGGCAGGGGGCCAACTTGCTAAGTCCTCTTAAATTGACAGAGAAGCCAGATAAATACTCACTCTTGGCAGCCCTACGCTGACAGATGGACTGGCGTTCCTGGTGTAATCCAAGACAACAATGGTGCAGCTAAAAACTCCCTGGCCTGGCCTCTGCTAGTTACTGCGTTCACTGTGGAACTAGGATTTCAATGTGCTTGCAGTTACTGTGGTGGAAACGAGGGAGATGGAACTGTGTATAACAACCCAGAAATCGCATCCACATTGAAGATGATAAGCGTTATCAGGTGGAGGTGTTTTGAAGACTCGAAATGGAGACATGCACACAAGTTGGGATATTCATTTCTTTTCTCCGCATGAATGCCAGTCTTACACTCTGGACCCCCAAATGAAGTGGAAAATAAATGAGCTTCCAAGAAATTTCATTCAGTAGCTTTTCAAGACTTCCGGTCAGCAAGTTGGATTTCAGTGCCAAGAGAAAAATTCAAACAGCTTGCAAGTGTCTTGGAGGGCTGTAATTATCTGTGCCGCTATTTTCTGACACTTGTCATCTACATTCAGGGACGAAGGACAATGCGATGCCGTAATGGCTGTGTGATTCGGGGAGCCAGAGAGTGACAGCCGTTGGCACGCAGCCACTGGAACCGGGTGCCTCTCTGTTCGGGTCTAGCTGCCATTTTCCTTAAAGAAACCCCTCCTCTGCTAGAGAAACTTAGCTTTTGGAGAAACTGCTGCTATTTACTGGAAGCTGCATATTTCCATTTTGCAAGAAAATGACTTAGTTAAAAACAGATACACTTTTCTGGGCGTGGTGGCTCATGCCTGTAATCCCAGCACTCAGGAGGCAGAGGCAGTAGGATTGCTGAGTTCAGGCTTGCCTGGGCTACATAGTGAGCTCAGTGCCAGCCTGAGCTACAAAGTGAGACCCTGTCTCAAAAAAAACAAAAACAAAAACAAAAGCAAAACAAAGCAAACCAGATACACTTGGAAAGAGATCATCTAGGAATGTATGTGTGTGTGTGTGTGTGTGTGTGTGTGTGTGTGTACACACACACACACACACATATGATATATATGATGCAAATAAGTATCTCACAAGAATGAGCATATTAAAGTCACTGCCGACAGATTTGAAGCCTAAATTAAGATCTTGGAAGCAAGTATGAAACTTTATCAAAAATGGAGCAGACTCAGGGAAAAAGAATTATTGATGCTTCCAACCTGTTCAGAATCATGAAGGCATCTATCACCACAATTGCCAATATTGGCAGTAGAAGCAGTTTGAAACTTGTCCTCTCAGAATAATTACAACCTTGTAGTTCCTGTTTGAAAGGAGGCTGTGATCAATGGTGGAATCCCATAACTTTATTTTGGTTTTAGCTGGGAAGTTAATTGTACCGGTTCTGCCTATTATTTGTTTCGTTAAAAACTTGGTTAAATTGATTTTTAAAAATTTGATTGCCTATTAATGAACAATTAAAGAAGTGAGAAAACCCTATGGATCTCTGAACTGATCTGTATCTAAGAAGAAAATCTGTTCTACATCCTCAATTTATTTACATAATGTGACGTTATGTTAATAGGACCTGTAATGGTCAAGATTTAGATTGTCTCCCCAAAGCCCCCTGTGTTCAGAAGGGGGTCTTGGGAAAAATGAGATTATGGTGTACTGTATTCAGCAGTGTATTGATTCACTGAAGAATCTGTGGCTAAATGTGCTTCTGGGAGTGAGGCCTGATCAGAATGGTGGGCACTGGGAGTCTGACCTGGAGGCTGTCTCCTCTCTTGCCCTGGCCAACCCTTCTCACTTGGGTTCCTGGCTTCCATTGTAGGAGCAGCCTTTGGTCTGCTGTGCCCTCTGCCCTCCTGTTTATGGCTTGGTCAGCAGGCCACAGAGTGAAACCATGAACCAAATTAAACCTCTAATCTTTTCAGTTGTGTCAAACATGGTGTCTGAGCAAGAGGAACATGACTAAGACAGGGTCCTTATCTTAAAGAGACAAGGGGTCCTTTAGCGAGGACCTCCAACACTGTCCATGATGATCCCCCTATGTGTGGCATTGGGTCACAGGTATTGGGAGAAAAGACAAAGAGATACTTCAATGTCTGTACAGAAATGGGTTGAACCTGGAACTACTGCCAGGCTTTCTTCCATACTGGAGATAGGGTACCAAATGCACACAGCAACATTCCTTCCACTTTTTTGGATCTTGTGATTAACTGATAAGTAAATAGATTTCTTAAGTAATGTCCATGCCCTCCAACAAAGACTGCCACCAACACACTACTAGTTAAACACAGTGGGGTTCAGTCCTCATTGCAGTAGAGGATTACATGTACTATGGGGAACCTTGAGACGTCTCAGCAGCACCATGTTCAAAAGGGCTGGTGGGACTTGAGCATGTGTTATGTGATGTGGGGAGATTTCAAGACACAGCTGTGCTGTGATTTGGATGCTGTCAGATGTGGGACAATTCCTGCAGATTTTGAATTCCAGTGCTTCTTACCTAGAAGCAAAGAACAGAATGAGGCTGACACTGGGACCAGTGAAGGTTCAGCAATCATTCATTGAGTGATAAGGAGTCTGGGAATATTTAGGTTTACACTGTGCTCTCTGTCTGTGGTTATAAATGGTTTCAGTCTTATTTCATGATGACCATGAGGTACCCTCACCTGATGTTGGTGCTCTGTGGGTTTTTATCAGGGGGCAGGAGAGCATCAACCATCTGTGAGTGGCACATCTGCTCCTGTGCCTCAGACTTGGCATTTTTGTTCTCTAGAGTAATATAATCTATGGAATCAAGACAGGGTCAGGATAGAGGAACGATGATACTATTTTAGAGGGAGAAGTTGATGATGATTTCCCTGAAAAGCTGATATTTGAATTGAAGTACAAATACAATGAAACATAGGGCCAGGCAGACCCTGGTGGCATGACAGTTCCAGGCAATGGAGGATTACGTGCAAGGACCCTGAGGTAGCAATGTTGTTGGTATGTTCAACACAGTGCTGGTCATAGCCACAAATATGATGGTGGTTTTCTCAGCTATTATGGTCATTGTCACAGCTCTTTGGGTGATAAATCTTGTGGCAGAGCTAAGTCTAGGTCATGAGATAATAGTCACTATGTATGGTGTATCTATTTTGATATCACTTGTCTCACTTATGTGGTTGCTTAGTTCTCAAAAACTGTCCACAGTGATCACTCCAGCTTAAATTACTATTAAGTGAAAGTAGAGAATGGTGCATACTCAAATTTGTATAGAAACAAAAGGACAAATATATATGAATTGTTGTGTAGCAAATCTTCCTAAATGTTGAAACTTCCAAGAGCAGATTTGCTATCTTGTAGATTCTGTGGGTCAGGAATGTGGCCATAGAATTCTGGCTTCAGGATCTCCTAGAAGCCTAAAGCAAAGTGCTGACCAGATCAGAAGTCTCAGTGGAAGCTCAGTGTTTCCCAGCTTCTACACACACTTGCTCTGGGGGCTCATTTCTTCCATGGTGGAGCCAAAGGCACAGGTCCTCATGGTCTATTGGCTATGGGCTGCCACCAGCTTCTTATCACATGGGTTTTCTTTGGTCTGTCCCATTGAGTCCAGCAAGAAAAGAAAACAACTAGCAAAACCCAAGTTATAGTCTTTGGTCATCTAACCTCAGTAGGAGCAGCATCTTCTGAAAATAGATGCTTTCTATTGGTGAGAACCAAGATAGAGTCTAGGGGTCACAAAAGAGTTTGCTTATAGAAGATGGGCCACACAGCACTGTCCTGGAGGCTGCATATCACATGTGTGTGTCTTATCAAATGCCTGTAACATCTCTAGATGGATGAAACACATATTGCTGCTGTGTGATGGTAGGAAGGTGAGAAGTAATAATCATTCTTTTTTTATTTGAATCTTTATTGGTACATTATGTATATACATCACAATTATGCTTAACATTGAGAACTTGTACCAGTATATGACATGACTTAATTCTCATTTTTCTCCATCCCCTACCCATACTACAATCTCTACAAACTGCCCCTAAGTGCACAAGCTTTGTTTCCTTTTTTTGCCATCAAATTTTTTCTTTCCCCTCATTGCTAACCTCTAAACCCCATTTCCCTTTGAATATGTACTATTTCACAATATCTATCATGCATTCCAGAACTCATTTATATCTTCAGTTTCTCATACCAGAGAAAAGATATGGTTTTTAGGTAGAGACAGGAGGATTGCTGAGTTTGTGGTGGCTTGCCTGGGCACCATAGTGAGCTCAGGGCCAGCCTGAACTACAAAGCGAGACCCTGTCTCCAAAAAGCAAAAAAAAAAAAAAAAAGATATGGTTTTTTACATATCTGTGACCTATTTATTTCACTTATGAGTATGTCCTCAAGGTATGTCCATTTGAGTATAAATGACTCAAAATTATCATTTTTTTTGGCAAAGTAATACTCCATTTTACATTTTTAAAAACCCACATCTTCTTTATCCAGTCTAGAGTTGACGGACATTTGGGTTATTTCCAAGATTCAGCTATCACAAACTGAGCTGCTATGAACATGGGTGCAAATATGTCATTGTGTTATGAATCTTGTAATCCTTTTGTGTATATCCCCGTCAGGGGAATAGCAGGGTCAAATGGGAGCTCTAATCCTAGTTTTTTGAGGAACCTCCACACTGATCTCCATAGTGGTTTTACCAGTCTATTTTCCCACCAATACTGGAGAAGCGGTTCCTTTTTTCTCCACAGCCTCACCAGCATTTGTTGTGGGCTACTTTTGAAATAACAGTTATTCTTTGTGGAACATTTGGATGTGGGAAGCCTGATTCTGAGGTAATCCTACATGTCTGACATGTGGATCTGGAGTTCTGACAGAATCTGAAACTGAATATCATATGCAGAGGTGATGTAGGAAGCCATGATGCTGGGTGAGATTGCCTGGGAATAAAGGGAAATAGAAGAGAAGCCTGAGTTGCGAACTCCAGGGTACATTCATCTGAACACTTAAGGACATATGTTGGCTGCAAAATTTCCCAGTAAAAATGGGTTTCTTGAAAATAAAAATATGTAAAGACATATTCAAGAAAATAGAAGTGCATGGAGGCCAATTTTACTGTGATTAACTGGGGTTTGGTTTCACCCAGAGTCTATGAGTTCAGATAGTACCTAGACTGATGATTTAGGGTAGAAACTGAAGATTTCAGTGTGCACAAAATAAAGGAGCCAGAGAAGGATAAGGAGTTCCGAGTCAAATGAGCCAATTTGCTTGATTGAATTCTCCATCTTGGAAAGTCCAAGGCCCTCATTTATCTGCAAGCTGTGGGCATGTCTGTGGTTCAGGATGACCTTCGTGGAACCAAAAACGCATTCAGCTTCTGAACATACTGTTTCTTCCGTTTGCGTCTGTGATAGGTTACTTTCCAGAGTCCCCCCCACCCAATGCAAATGTTCTCATTCTCAAATATGTAATAGTCAATATCCCTTTCACATGACCAGACAGTTGTAACACAAGTATTGGCTATATTCTGCAGGGAAAAAGGAAGTTTAGGTCATAAACTTCTGTGGATTTCATCTATGCAGCTGCCACAAGAGGGGCATGAGGGAAATTACCTTAAGAATGATTGGAATCTTGGGCCAGAGATTTAGCTCAGTGGCTCTGCTGCATGCCTCGCAAGCACAAGGCCCTGAGTTCGAGCCTAGTAACCACATACAATGCTGGGTGTAGTGACTCACGCCCACCAGCAATCAATATCACATAGCATAGCGCTGAGCATGGTGGCTCATGCCTGTAATCCCAGCACTCACTCGGGAGGCAGAGGCAGGAGGATTGCTGAGTTCCAGGCTTCCCTGGGCTACAGAGCGAGCGCAGGGCCAGCCTGAACTACAAAGTGAGACCCTGTCTCAATTTAAAAAAAAAAAAAGAATGACTGGAATCTTTAAGATTTAAGGAAAGGTTATTAGTGAGGATGATAAAACAGAGCTTGCAAACTTGAAGTGCCAGACTCCGGTGAAGATTTAAGAAGTTATTTTAAAGGCAACATACACTGTTTGTACACGTTCATGGGATACAGTGAGGTGATCCAATTCCTGTCTATGTGTGGTGGCGACTCGCGATGACTCACGGGTCAGTCACCTTAACACGTCATCATTTCTTTAGGTGATGTTTTGAAGCTGTTTGATGCTGATGTCATCTTTGGAATCACCCTGTGTCCTCAGCGCTCTCCTGTCAGTTTCCTCTGCATCTGTCTTGGGTCTGCTCTCCCGCCCATCCTCCACGAGATGGAGTTCCCCTGCTGCAGCCGCGGGAGCCCGTCCATGGGCATCATACAACCGCACACACATCCACGCAGAGCGAGTGTCAGGCTGGAATCAGATGGATTCAATAATCCACATATTCAATAAAACCAAGCTTCTGCAGTAGGCATTTAAATTAACTTTTCATTTTCATTTAAAAACAGGAACTGTGAAAGTGTCTTAGGAGTGTTGATTTTATGGAATATCCCATCCATGGGAAAGTTAAAGTTAATACTCCTTGGGCTGACATATGGAGCTCACTTGATGGATGTAGGTTCGAATGAAATATGTCTCCATGCTTCAGAGGCTGGGTAAAACTGACATACGGGCTGGTTGGATGGTGCTTTTTAAAAATATAAATTAAATTGTTTGCAGATATAGTCAAATTATTTAGGGTTCAACCCTGGAAAAACTAGGAAATTGAGGCTATGAAGGTAATCTTTATTTTAAAAGTCAGATAACACAGTCAGTTTCAATTGCATTTATTAAAATTTACATGATATTAGACACCTATAATTTTGTGGTCACATCTATGTTAATATCAAAAGACATTTATTTTGCAGTAGAATGATGTCTCAGAGTTTAATAAACCATTTTCCCAGTTCTCAAAATGCCACATGTACTAAGAGTTTCCTAAATCAGATATTCTATATTAAATAAATACTTTGTAAAGATTTTACCACCTGAAAATTTGAGTGTTCGGAAGGAGAAACTACTCAATACAGGATACACACACACACGGAAATGAAACCCTTGTGCAGTACTAGAAATCACATCTAAATTGGCATAGGGGCACATGCTGACAATCTCAGCACTCTGGGAAGCTGTGGCAGAAGGATCAAAAGTCAGAGGCCCACTGCCACGATGGAGTGACTTAGTGAAATTCTACCTCAAAATAAATAAGCAAGGCCTGAGGATGGAGCTCAGGCTCTACCTCAGTACCACACCCATACACACACATCAAATCTACATTGATTGACAACTTCAGAAGATATTTTATTAAAACTCATACTCATGGACTGATGAAAGCAAACCACAGCACAGTTAAAATCGCAACTGTTTTTTTTTTTTTCTTTTGAGACAGGGTCTTGCTTTGTAGTTCAGGCTGGCCCTGAGCTCACTATGGTGCCCAGGCAAGCCGCCGTGAACTCAGCAATCCTCCTGTCTCTGCCTCCCGAGTGCTGGGATTACAGGCGTGAGCCACCACGTCTGGCATCGTTGTATGCGGTGTTGATTGTTGGTGGGCGTGTCTCCACACCCAGCATTCTATGTGGTTACTGGGGGGAGGGGATCGAACTCAGGACCTTGCGCTTGTGAGGCAGGCGCCGGAACCACTGAGCTAACCCTCTGGCCCAAATCGCAACTGTTTTTGCTGTAACTCCTTGGATATAAACTAGGAGGCTGGAAATCAGGCTTAGGTTCTTGTTATAAGGAGGGAAGAGTTGATAATAAGACTAAATGTACAGCTCCCTGTGTCAAAGTCAGGGTCATAAGAGAAAAACCATATAGATACCTCAGACTTGCCCAGGATATACAGTTCATGGATAAACACAAGACCCTTTTGTATTCCATAATCCGGGGCCCTCTGTGTGGAGGAGAGTAACTTCCCCTGCCTGGAGACCAAGGGCAGAACTTAGCGAAAGCAAATGTGTCACATGAGGAAACTTGTGCAGCCCCTACCACCTTTCATCACCTCCAAATAGGTGGTCTGGCTCATGCCCCCCATAATCTGGAAGAAGGAAATACAAGCCCTGTTCTCAGGGAAAAGAGCCAACAAAGGAAAAAAACATGGACATAGGGGATTGCTAATATAAGTATCAAAAAGCAGGGGTGTGTGATGGGAGTAAATTGTGAGAGCTTTAGATGTGTGTGGGTGTGTGTAGTGTGTGTGTGTGTGTGCGCACGCAGTGTAGAGCTGGCCATGGCACGGTTCATTGAGATGAGGACATTCCACCATAATTCAGGAGTTAACATTTTTATAAAAACACCTGGAGCTGATCATAATAGCTTTTTCTGATGACCCCATGAAGCCTAGATCAAACAATAGCCTACTGAACAAATGAAGTGAAAATAGCTTTGTATAGTGAGGGAGAAATGGGAACACTCAGGGAGCCAGGCATGTTAAGATGATTTATGATGTACGGCCCGAGACTCCACAACCTTATGTAATTGACCTGCCTTTTCCTGCCAGCAGCTCTCGCTCTTGGAAAGATTGAAAAAGGAAATAAGGAAAATATGGTCAACCAATGTCATCCAAAATACAAATAATAATGAGCTATCAGGCATGTTAATTACTTTTCATGATTTTGTTTCATTTATTTTGTACTTGCAAGACTGATAATTCTCAGTTCTATGGTGTCAGCTACTGAAGACAGACAATGGAAGAAGATTGAGGTCACCAAGACTATCCTCATTAGTGATTATTGACAAACATTAAAAACTTGAAAGTTAAGTAATACTATTAGAATATGTGTCATTATTTTCTCCCAGTGAGTTAGTTCATGGTTAAGTCACAATAGCCAAATTCTATTATTAGTTTTCCTTTCAAAATTTTAGGAAGTTGAGGTAAATTACTTCACTCAACTTGTCTGTAAGAGTAGTTCTAATTAAACTATTTGATATACTTTTGATAGTTCTTATAGTGTTATAGTTATGAGCTATGATTCACATTGAAATTATTTGTGTAGGTTAAAAGTGCCACCAACAGTCAGTGGTAAATTAGATTCTGAAGAGCCTGTTAGAGACCCAGATGGCTTCTAAGATCTCTGAGGGGAGCTAAGATTATGTTGCTCCATAAGTAAATTTACACAGTCAAGTAAAATGTATTTTGCAATATTAGATCTATGGGTTGAATCACTGAGTGCTTTTATCAACAAACCTGGGTTATTCCTCAAGGACAACTTGTTACTTTTTATGCTATCATTAATCTAAGATGATGCAAGAAACTACATGTTATTAAATAATTTTCCAATGACATGACTGACTTTGAGTTTAAACAACTACTATATAAATCATGCACTATACTGGGCCATGGTACTCTCTGAAAGTTTTATGTAATCTTGGTAGTTACCAGCCAAGAATGTATGCCTCCTTTACCCAGCCATAGATTAGACTACTTAACAATGTTGCTGTCATCAGCTAAAATGAAAAGTAAATTCTCATTGTTTCCCAGTATAGGAATACAGTTAATATGCATCTCTGCATGAAGTGATTAATGAGTTTCTGAATATTGTATCTATAATTATAAATACAATAATAATTAAACATGCATCAAATTCCACTGGCAAACCTACTGAAGAGATTCTTGAGGGCTATTAACATCAATGTAATTTCTTTCAATGAATGACATTCTATATACTAATGTGAATATTTTAGTGAAATTGTTTTCATTAAGCTCTATTTTTTCCTGTATATGCAACAAATTTGATTTATGATAGATGATTTTTCTTTGTATCAATTCTATGTATTATCATTATTGGACTTATAAATTTTAGCTATAGTGACTATAATTGATTTAGGTTTTCTAAGGTAAAAGTTTTAGTCATTTCCAACTTGTATGTGTGTGAGGAGCTGAGGCGCCTCTGCCTAATGTATCTAAGCATCTGCCCCTCACAGCTTTTCAAACCTACTGAGTGAAGACAATAGGACCCAGTTACATGAGCAGCGTTTTAAACATCACAGTGGTTACTTTTATACACTCAGAATTGTACTGGCTTCTGTGGAAGTAATGCTGTAGCATTCATATCAGCCAATACTGGTTCCCTAAAATATTTCTTGTTGGAGGTCAGGAAATCATGATGAGGTCTGTTTGAGTTAAACTCAAAAAGAATAGAATGGAAATAGGAAAAATTATTATTCTAAAATCACAATTTTTTCTAACATTTAATCTGTTTTTAATCTGGCTGAAATTGTATTGAAGATCTAGAATAATTTATACCATTGTTTCTGGGAAAACATGCCATGATTATAAATAACCAGGATGAAATTATTTTTGAAACAGTCTGTTATTCTGTAACAAAATTTTGTGATTAGTAGGTACCTTATGTCATGTCAACTGCTATAACAAAATAGCTTATTTGGGTAGTTTGGAAACAACAGTTTATTATTCAGTTGGGAAGCTGTTGAGGCCAAAGCTCAAGGGCCCAAAAGACTAGTGAGGGTATTTTTTCTGCTTCATCAATGGAGCTTTCCCACCACACTCAAGTGATAGAAGGGGCCTGTGTAGCAATGGTACAGATCTCCTTCATAAAGGCAGTCTCGTGACCTAATAATCATCTCAGCATCTCCCTTGGCATGACAGTGTCAGAGGCTGAGCTTCAGTTTATGAAGTGGAGGGAGGCTCAGACCACAGCACTAACTGGTGGCATAAATGAGGCATGAAGAGATCTCACTAGTTAACCCAACTGGGCTTTGTGCACAAAGGCAGGACCTTCGTGGCTACTCAGAATCCCTATCCATTCAACCATTTACACTGTACTTGTTCATGAATTGCTGGGCCACATAGAAGGAGCACAGTCATCTGCTGGGCTCTGCGGGTCTCTAGTGTAAGGGAGATGTGCAATATTGATAAAAATTCTAAGACATAGAGGTCACACATTTTGGAATATCTCACATGAGTTAGCAAGTCAGCTCAGGAAGGATGTGAGTCTGACTTCAGAGACAGAAGGAATCTAGGTTTGTCTAGAATCTACCACAGAACCTTCCCATCCTAGGAAATTAGGTTTTATATTTAAAAGTTTTTAATTGAATTTATCCATTAAGTATTTAAAAATACTGTTAGCAAACATAATAAAAGTGAAATTCATTCATCTAGTGGTATCTCCAAATCCTACAGCAAATATTTTTTTTTAAATATGAAAGTATTTATTATCAAGAAGATACATTGTCCTTCATTCCCTTCAAGATACTACTCACTTCCTGTAATTCTTATCACTTTCATTTTTAAAATTTTTAAAGATACACATTAATAGGTTTAATTTTGGCAGATGAGTACAAATATATAATTTACTTTGATCATTTTCTCCTTTCCCATGACTCTCTTTGTCCCGCCATCGCCCTAACTTCACAGTGTTTGAGGGCAGATTAAATGTGTCTAATATATTTAGAGAATTCTAACAGAGATCAGCGAGTTCGTAATTCTCACAGGTGTGGCCAGTAATGACTAAAATACAACTAACCAATATGCAAAATAGAATTGCAAGTAAATTATTTGTCACGGAGTCCCACACATTTCATGATATACACCTAGTCCATCCACCCTCAAAGGCATACTTGTCTGCGCAGTGCTAAGTACACCTTTTAATCAGATTGGTAACTGAATCACACTTATTAGAAAGTTCAAAGCCATGCTGACCTCAGGAAAAGTATCCAGGTCTCAGAGAGTGGGTCTTTAAAATAGAAATGACTGCACCCCTTTTTCACTTTTTCCTTTCCTCTGACTGGTGCATGATATGCCTTGTGTTTAGATATTCCTCTTCCTTCTGTGCTACATGTGCTAAGGAGCCCTGAACCACACTGGCCCTGGGTACTGCCACATCTTCCATCCCCACTGGGCACTCTGGGCACTAGAAGGGGAGGATCCATGAAAGGTGGGTACACATCTCCATTCTGCCAGCCTTTCACTGTGTAACACTGTGAAAAAAGCCCACTCAATGTGGAAAATCATGATAAGCACACAGGGTCTCAACAAGGTTGATTTTTAAAAGTAGGAGGCATCCTGGCATAGGGTGAGCAGGGAGCCAAGCGGGTCCTGTTATTGCGGTCCTGCTAGCACCGGTTCCCTTCTTCTTTCTACCACCGCTGCCAGTTTTCTCTCTTGAAATTTGCTAATTTTCTGCACAGAAAACTGCCATTGGAAAACCTAGTTTTTAACTTTTCGTAGGGGAAACTTACATCTAATGCATGTGCATTGATGAAACACACATATACAGGAAATTTCTTGGAAAATCAATGATAGAGTAGAAACACAATGGATATCAGAAAATTTAAGGTGAGGTTAATAAAAAGACAATTTTCAGCAAGTAAGTCTTGTTGGTGGGCAGATAGCGAATAGGGTGAGGAAGAGATGATGAGAAGCAGTGTTTTATGTAGGGAGGAATTGCATTTATTTAGATAATATTTAGACCAAAATATATTCCTATGGGTAACTCATTTAAGTGCATTTGCAATGCATTGGGAAGCAGTAAAGAGAAAGGGGAGAACAAAAGAAAAGCCAAGTCCAAGTCTGTAGCTTTTGCTAATGGCTGTGGTGTAAATATTTCCACCACGGTCAATGTTAAGCTAGCAATTTGGTACCACTAAATGTGGTGTTGAAAAGAAACTCACAGCATTGATTTTTCTTGTGACCCAAAACAAGCTGGCTCCAGCACATGTCTGCTTTTTAAACCTTACCAAAGAAAGAGAATGCCAATGGCCTTGTATTTTTAATGGTGACCACAAAATGAATCTTAATCCCTGGGCTAGGAGTTAAGTGGACTCAATACTCACTCTGTTGCCGTCTCTTTATGGACACAAAGGCTGTCTTAGGGACTGTTCATTTCCTTCTGAGTTCCATGGCTTCAATTACGGTTAATTGTGACCATAAAACCTATTAATCATTTGGCAAAGGCTACCTCTGTGTGTGGGGAAATCAAGAGAATAGATTAACACATTAGGTAAGTAATAATAGCTTTTCCATTATAAAAATTTTATTAGAAATAGCAAAACATAGCATATAACTATCAACTTATTATTTATATTAACATTAAACAAGTTTTAAAAAAATATGAGCACAGAGGTCCAATGTAGCCGCCAATCAAATTCTATATGATTAACATTGCAATGTTATTGTTATTTCTTGTGCATTTAGCTTCCCCCCAACCCGTGATGTTTGAAAGAGATTTATTTTCCTCTTAGGCACTGCTTTTGGTGTTGGTGTCAGAACACCGAGGCATTGACAGGTCCGTACATTTCCCTGGGTTGGCCTTGCCGAGGCTCTCAGTTTTGCTGCTGTAGATTTCCTCCATGCCTGTCCTGAGCGCACCTTTGAAGGGACCAAGGATGGTGGGGGTTGGAGGAACCGGCCCTAAAGGAAGACTTGTTTCTGCAAGAAGATCCTGAAACGTGCATCCCATAGCAATCAGCCAAGCACACCTTGCACCTTTCGTCCCTCGGTGGTGGTGAAGGCGGCCCTTCCCAGCAGCATCTGTGAGCACTTCTCCTTCCGGAGGACAGACGGCCTGGGCACCAGGGCCAGCACGGTTCCCCAGAGATTTTTTTTCACCATCAGAGGTCCTGAGAGTTGAAGAACTTGCAGAGGGAGGTACTGAGCACAGCTGTCACCAGAAGCTGGCTTTGGTGGCATCGATCTAACCCTTGGAAGCATCTCACTGTTATCCAAACATTATGACACAACTGTGACACTCACATCTTCTGTGTAAAAGGCATCAGCTCTCATGCAATTTTTGTGTGTTTTAAGATGTCTTATTAGTACATATATGCACTGCATAGTGCTTGTATTCCTCATGTGGACTTGGCACAGGCACATAAATTTCAGGCATATAATACATTATTAATTATTGGTATGTGATCCATTAGATCCCCAGCACTTTTTAACCCCTTCCCCTCCCCTCCCTTTTTCTTTCTCCACCTGTTGATGACATTCCTATTTTCTATTATCTGTCTTTATTTTGCTTTTCATTTGTACTTTGGGTTTCTCATATAAGAGAAACTATGTGAATAAATATCCACCCCTTTCCTTTCTTTCTTTTTTACCTTTCTCTCCATTTAATAGAAGTACTGTAGCCAGGTGTGGTGGTGGGAGTGGTGGCTTACTCCTGGAATCCCAGCACTTGGGAGGCAGAGGCAGGAGGATTGCTGAGTTTGAATCTTGCCTGGGCTACATAGTGAGCTCAGGGCCAACCTGAACTACAAAGTGAGACCCTGTCTCAAAAAAAAAAAGTATGATAGAAAGAAACTGCATCTCTTTAAAGTGATGTTTTTATGTACGTATACATTGTAAAATGATTATCATGAACAAACTGAATGGCAACCCTTTACCTCATATAATAAATTATTATTCATTATTGTTATTCAATACATTAGATCTCCTGAACTTATTCCTTTTATGACTGCATACTGTGCCCAACATCTCCCCAATTCAACCCCCCATTCCCAGACCCTCGTAACTATCTTTTACCCCTTTTTTCTTTTTAAGGGATTTTTTTTTCTTTTTCAGATTCTACAATAAGTATGGTCATGATAGTTTTTGAACTCAGGCAAAATCTATTTAAATTTAAAAATCCTGGGAGTTCTGATGCCTAAAGCTTTGTTATATTCAGCTCTATTTCATTATTGAGAACCAGTAAGTCATGGGGTGATGTCAGTGAATGAACGAAGTTGCAGGACTTCATGTTTCAAGACCTTAATGAACAATCTATTTTTGTTAGGCTGGATTTTGCAGTGGGAAATCTCAGTTCTAGAGCAAATATATATTGTGTCCAGGAATTTATAACTAGGAAGTAATTTAAACTTAATTATTTGAGACATCTAAAGCGCTAATGTTTTACTACCTTTCATGTTGAATATATATGCATTAGACATTTAGGGAAATTACAAGTGGAATATTAATCTGTAAAATTTATTAGATTTCTCTGTTTTAATCTACCACAACTATGGTTGTCTGTCATGCTGTTATGCATGAGGATTTTGTGATAAAGTGCAAAGAAGAAATTAATATAGGGAAAATGAAAAAGTATTTTCCTTATAAATACTTGCACATTTGAAACTACTTTAAAATGTTTGTCTTTTCTTAGCTTTACTCCTCTGTGTGTTTGGCTGATTATGCATCGAATGCACAGGGGAAAGTTGGCGTTTGTAATTCTGTGATCTGCAGGGCAAGCAGATGCTCAGGACACCTCTGAGTCCTCCAGGGAAGAAGTAGAGAAGACAGGACTCATTGGTGAGGGCCTAAAATGAAAGCTCATCTGCAGGATGAGTGGATAGTTAGGGTCTAATACCTTGGAAACCCATTTGCAGGTGCTGAGTTAGCATTCCACCCTCATCAAGAGAATTGATCCTCTTGTCCTTGCCTGAAGTCAGATGTGCTTAGATGAGATGAAGCTGATATTATTTGTCTGCAAGCTCTTGCAAGCCAAACATTAACCAGCTACTGAAAACTGAAGTGATGTTATCTTTGTCCTGTTTTTTAAATGACAGGCACTCCGCACCCCTCAGATAGTCTCTACCTTTGGAGTGTTTACTTATTTTATTTTAAAAAATGGATTTCCTCGTGGAAGAACCTATAAAAAGGATTTCCATAATTTCTTTTGTCCATGAAAAGTATAAAGAATGCCTAAGCTAGTGTGCTCTAGTTATTTGTCAGGCAGGGAAACACAGAGATAAAAACCTTTGACAATGTGCTGATTTCTATAACATCTTCACAATTATATATTATAGAAATTCTTTCACTTCATAATGATTATTTTTGTTTCTTGATTTAGTTTTACAGTAGGAAGATCATAATGACATTAAAAATTTTGAATATTTCTATTCTCTTAATGCCATATGAGTTTCTCTCTAATATATGCCAAATAGATATGTGGATTATAAAGATTATAAAAATTGCTTACTTCAGTCTTATGATTTTTAGAAGGATTTGATGTGTAATTAGCAGATCCATTTGTTTCACCTTATTGAATTTTAGATAACTGCTTTCTAGAGAGGAAAAAAATCTGAAAAGTTTCAAAACTTCATGAAAGTATGCCTACTATTATTTTTAACAATGTATGTATGCAATTTACACAGTGATGAAAAGTGCACATATGTAATAAGACATATCTTCAGATCTTACTATCCAAAAATAATCCTTATATGCATTTGATGAAATTTATTTTAGTAACCCTTAAGAGGATACTCACAAAATCCAAGGTACATAAATGATATATGGGAAAATTATTTAAGAATAAATTCTGTATGTCTAAATAAAAGGCATTTATAAAAAGTATAAGTGATAGAAAAATTCTGCCATACAATATAACATGTGATTTTTATCACCCCAAAAGTAGAAATTAGCAAATGCTTCAAAGAAAATGTTTGACCCGGTAATCAAAGAACAAGGGAGCATTTTCAAATGAATAATGATGCATGCATGTGTGGGTGTGTGCACAAGATAAAATATTTTAATCAATGAAAGAAACCTTTGTGTTGTAGGGCAATGACTGGCACTTGTTTTAGATTAAAAGGTGAATGGTGGAAGCAAAACCTAGTTATCAGGGCTTCTTAATTTCTTTAGTGAGTGACCATGGTATCCTCCATTTTATCAACATTCTTTCATGTTCCTTAGTCAGCTCATCATGTAAACAGTTTGGGGAAAGGTAATAGAAAATACTGTCTAAATGAAGCAGAGTATGGTTCCATTGAAGGAAGTATGCACAGAAAGGATATTTTTTTTCAATATGGGAGGTAAATAAAATGCAGGAAGATAACATGAGAATTAACAGCAAATTGTAACTGAAGACAATATAGGTATTGTCTCAGAATTTCTAGATAATTGGTTCTAGTGTTTCTGTATCAGAATATTTCAGAATTTATAGGATGTTCAAAGTCTCAGACATCTTTTGTCAATGAAATAAATAGTTGAAGCATATCATTAAAATGATTTCTGTCTGAAAACTATAGGAACAGAAGTGATTCACAGTGGGAATCACTGATGACTGTAGCCAGGAGAGTAACTCTGCAGTCATGTAAAATCTCTGGTTGTCAGTGATATATGATGAACCTCTGAGCCAACAAACTGACCAGTTTGTTTGACCTGGACATATTTAAAATGGTGTGGAAATTAGTACATTCATTGTGGTTGTCATCCTCATTGCAAACTGATCTGACTACTGTGGAAATCAGTATGAAGATTCCTCAAATATTAAAACTATAAATTCCATTTTTTCCAGGTCTTTCTTTTCTAAGTATACCTAGCTATCTTCCTAAAGCACTAAAGACATCATATCACAGTAATACATGCATGTCCAGCCTGATAGCAAAACAATTCATAATAGTTAAAACTTGGAAGCATCATATACATACATATATATATACATATATATGTATATATATATATATATATATATATCCATCAACAGATGAATACAGAAAATGTGGTATTTGAACACAATGAAGTACTCCTGTGCCATAAAGAAAGATAAACTCAAGCCATTTATAGAAAAATGCACACAACCTTGAAACCACAATTGTAATTAAATAAGCCACACAAACAAGTTTAAATATTGCTTAGTTTCTCTTATATGAGAAACTCAAATAGTAAGTAAGGAGTAAAATAAAAGACAGATAATGTGAAATAGGGAGATATATCTTTAACAAAAAGGAAGGGGTGCAAGAGATGGATAATGGAGGAAGGAAGAGAAAGGAAATAAAAAAGGAATTAAGGTGTGTTTTGTACACAGACCAACTCTACACAAGGAAGATAAACATTATATTTATTAAAAATTTAAAAATCATCACCATTAATTGATTTCCAAGTGCTTATATACATTCAGAATTACAATGCCTCCAGAAATTTGTAGTGGTAATCAAAGAACAGGGAAGAATTTTCCAGATGAGCTATTTTGTGTGCCTGTGTATATGTGTGTGTATGTCTAAAGATTTTTTAATCCATAAAGGAAATATTTATAGAATAATAGTAGTTGTCAACCTTATTCTATATCTCCTTTCTTAAATCATGAGAAATCATGAGAAAATGTGCTGTTAAGTGCTTGTATTAGCCCCAGTGAATCCTCACATGCCCCCCAAATATGTTTATTTTTGGCACTCAGGCTGAATTCAAACATTTGATGCTAACTCAGGGGAAGTTATGGTGCAGCAACTTTTCATGCTACAGATGGAATGAGAACAGGAGAAGAAGCCTTAAGGAGATGGATTTGGGGACAATTGAAGAAAGTCTTCATGAATAGTCTATGCTAATGAAGTAGCATGGTGGGCTCCTGCAAACCTGGCTGTGGCTAGACACACAGGAGAAAGGAGGGGGAAGTGTGTACCAGATATGGTTCTGAATGTTTTCATCTAGTAAGACATCCACTTTGTATCATGATGTTCTACAGAGGCCCTGTTACAGCCATTCCTATTTTATACACGAGAACAACAAAGTTTGTGCAGGAACTTAAGTAGCTGGCATCATGCCAAAGATAAGAGCTGGATTAAAACCCACACAGCAAGCTCCAGGATCAGCCTCTCTTTCTGTGACTGCTTTGAGCATATGTAATTGAACTAAGTGAGTTTTAAGTTCCCTTCTGACCTTGAGACTTGACCGTGGGCCGCCTAACGCAGCATCTCCTCGATGCTGCCCTGCCTGCCACATTTGGAAATAGCTGAAAAGAAGTACCTTTGAAAGTCATGCTTGGGCAGGTGCCGTAATGCGAAAGGAATTGAAATCCTAATTTGAAGAAATGCCCCATTTGCATCTACATACAGCTATATAATTTATGACAGGAGAGCTTTCAACAAAGATAAAAGTTTTACAATGTGAGTGATTTTTCATTTTCCAATCTCAACAGGAACTTGGAAATCAAAGAAAAGAATTTATCAGAGTAATTCAAGATAATGTTTCCAAAGTTTTCCTTTTGTATATATTATTTTCCTTATCATGGGTCATAATCCCATTACAACAGATAACTGATTTCTCTGAAAATGACAGATATCGAAACCCCACCAAAATTGTGGCCTATTTGTATGTGAAGTAGTTTGCCCACCCAAAGACTCCCATAAACACTCGTGGGTATTTAGCAGCCTGAAGAAACACATCAGAACAGAAAGTTAGTGAACCTTTCTGACATTTAATCCTTATTACAAAACTTTCAAAATTCATTTTTTCTCCTCTCAATTATTGTGTATTGAAATATCTCTACTAAAAGTGAACAAGTCAGTGAAGTGTGCTATCTACACCTCTCTCGATTGCAACAAAGCACAAGATTATCCAGAAATAGAAATATTTAGTAAATAGGTTTATATTGAAATTGCTCCTCAAGCAGATTTTTATCTAAATATAATAAATAAGAGATATTTTGCCACTCTCACAGAATAATTTTTTTTATCTTCTTCTCCCTTCACTACACAGAGAACAGCAGCAGTAGTTACTGAAATGAAGGTAGAGAGATATCAGTGTGGAAGATAATGTGCGGCCTCGTTCATCTAAATGGGTTAGGAAATTTCATTTCCACTATATAATAACTCCTACAGAGTCACCTTCCTATCTTAGCTCAAAACTCTCCCTGTCATAAATCATAAAGCTAGATAGAGATACAAATGGAGCATTTCTTCAAATTAGGGTTTTAATTCCTTTGGAAGGAATCAAATGCACATTTTTTAAAATTTTATTCCCACAGGTCAGCATCACTTGTCAAGTTTAGTTATGATCAGTGTTAAAAACATAGCCGCTTATATTGGCTCATCAAAAAACTACACAGCTACCAAGTGAGGAAGTTTCACTTCGGTAAAACAGGAGCTTACTGGCAGATTGCTAATTTCCAACAGGTCCTTCCAAGGGAGGAGTTACAGAATAATCAGGTATACAGAAATTATTAGCAGTTTCCAAAGATGAAAGGATACCCAGGCACACAGGTGTTTGTAATATTTTTTGGTTAAAATCTCAAAACATTCATCATTATTTCTTTCAAATGAAAGATTTCTCCAAATCATTCAACTTTTCTTCTTCTGTAGTTTACCAAAAGAATTATGAGGAAGTGGAATTTGTGGAACTGGATTTCTTTAGAGCTCAAGGGTTACTGTGCCATGTTCTAGCGTGGTTTATAATGCATGTGAAATTATTAAATGTACCCTTAAGAATTTGTCCACTATAAGCTATCCATTGGTATGGAACTTTCTAGAGTTTTTTTTCCTCTCCAAACTTCAGGTTGAATGTTACAGAGAGCACAAGGGATAAGAAGATTCAAGTGGGCACATCTCCTAGAAGGAAGCTTATAGTAGACACTAACAGCAACAGATGTTTAAGTAATGGTAGACTGAAAAATTGCATGGTAGTTTAATTTTTTACATTGGAGTGTGACTAAAATTTAGTATTTTGTTTATATCAGTCTTATCTCAAGTACTATTTTAAAAAGTGAGTATCGGGCCGGAGGGTTAGCTCAGTGGTTCCGGCGCCTGCCTCGCAAGTGCAAGGTCCTGAGTTCGATCCCCGGTAACCACATATAATGCTGGGCGTGGTGGCTCACGCCTGTAATCCCAGCACTCGGGAGGCAGAGACAGGAGGATTGCTGAGTTCGCGGCGGCTTGCATGGGCTCCATAGTGAGCTCAGGGCCAGCCTGAACTACAAAGTGAGACCCTGTCTCCAAAAAGCAAAAAAAAAAAAAAAAAAAAAAAAAAGTGAGTATCACATGTTTGCAAATACTACCAACACCAATAACAATGAAAATGAGCAGGAATTTTTCATTACAATTGCATACAGGAGATGATTTATGGTGGGTTTCAGTGTAATTTTTAGATGCCTGGACATTTTATACATGTACAAATATTTTATGCATACAACCTAGCTATAGAAAGAGTTATCCACTCAATGCACAATGTTCATAAATAAAAGCAAATTATTTTCACTAAAAATGGATACTCTCTACTGAAACAGTTTCAACAAGAGAAGGTTAACAGCCATATATCAATAGTCATATTAAATCCAAAATTCCTCTTGCCAGCAGTTTTATATTTGTCTTTCTCAGAGTTGCCAGATGGATGCTGGGTGCAATGAGATTGTGTTTTATAGTGGCAATTAGTGTATTCTTAGGATAATTTTTCAATAGTAAGAAGTATGTATACTAAGCAAGAAATTCATTTTATTTTCCTGTGACTGAATAATGACAATTTGTTGAGAGCTGGCCGTTCGGTCCAAAGCACCAGCTGGCAAACTAATCAAGACAATTTGAGGGTTTTTTCCTTGGCATTTTGCCTATCTGTTGAATGTGGGAGATGGTTTCTAAATTACAGGACAGAATAGAATCTTGGGCTCTATCCCAGAGATTTATTAATGGTTATTGAGATATCAAATCAAAACCAAGGATGTGGTAGAGATTCCAATAACAGGTGTCTAATTTCATCTTCTCAGGTAGTCAGTGTTTAAAAATCTGTCTGTAGTTTCTATACCCGTAGTTTCTAAATATCTATAATGTGTATCTTAGATCAGAAAAAAGCAGAACTAAAGATAAGAGTCTTTGTATAATTTCATAATTTATTACACAGTTTTGCCTAAAGAGTATCAGATTAGGAATGTTCATACCTTATCAAAAAGTCTCCTCATACTTGGGAAAATGGGCATTGTAAGCATAAAGTTAACTTTAGAGACAGGGATAGAGGCAGACACAGTAGCTTTCCTTAAATTCAAGATGTTTATGTGGTTTAAGTTGAAATGACTTTTTTGTCTGCATGTTTAGACCAGACTCAGCCACTGTCAGGAGGTGTTGGACAGACTGCATTAGTCTTCTAAGTGCTTGTGCTTTTGTCTGTAGCTGGCTACAGCTGCACAACCTGTATGTGAGGAAGATGCTTTTGTGTTTGAAGCAATCAGCCCATTTCCTGGCACAGGGTATAGCCTGACGATGGTGAACCTTTTCCAGCTTTCAATGATATGAATGTCCCATTGCTATACACATGCTGTAGCTTTGCCACCCCAGCATAGGCCACTGTGAGCTCATGGATGTGTGGGGGAATTTCTTTGAAAATCTCAAGAAAGTGTCTGAAATGTCATGCATCAGGAATGGTCAGTGGGAAGGATTTATGAACATTTGCTTATCTAATCCAATCTCCCCCCACCCCGAAGCTTTAGGATTCAAATGTCTACTGCTCTAGGTGGCAGCTCTAGGATTTGAATGTCTGTTGGTTTTCAAATTCCATGGTCTTAGTCGATATGTTTATTTTTGGTAATCATAAAATTATAGGGACATATGTAACTATAGATATATAATATATATTTATGGTATATAACAATAAAATATCTACAAATTGATTTATCTCCCTTCATAATTTTCTTTTAGCATATATAGGAATAAATATAAATAGTATTGTATGAATATATAACTTAATTGCCCATATAGTTGAGGGTTTATGTGGGTGCATATAAATTGCCTTGTTTTCCTTTGATCATTTCTGTAGCAGACTTTGTAATTACTTTCAGTTTTGCCACGATTTTAGTGCCAATTTCTTGGCGATCACACTCATACATTGGAAAGATCACTGGTCACTAGACTGGTCACTGGAATCAAAAGAACAGAGGCTATTTTTCTATTTTTTCCATATATGAAATGAACAAATATCATTCAGGTTCAAAGACAGGCTGCTTCTATGAAGGTAGTAATGGTTTTTCCAGTATTCTGAGATGGTAAGAGAAGAAAGGAGATGAGTGGAGACAGACATTTCAAGAAACATTACCATCTGCCATGACTTTTACAACCATTCAAAAAGAACAATAACGACCACAAAATTCCTGATCAAAGCTGTGGCTGAATTTATGAATTTGATTTTCATGCAAATTCAACTCCAAACATGAAGTGAGTCGTGAAATGGATTTTGAAGGGGTCGTGCTCAGTGCTCAGGTCTGACACATCCCTCTGCCTGACTCCATCTGAGCCCTGTGCTGGGCTGATGTTTATCAGCTGCTGTAAAACAGAGTTAATCATTTGAGAATAGAAAAATGAAGTTGTTTTTAGGCTGGTAATGAAACTATCTGTTTTAGATATTTTGCCCTCCTTGGGAACATTAAAGTATTACAAAATCTTACTTACCAACAGCTGTATGCAAATATATCTTAGGAATATGCTTGCATGTCTAAGTGGAGAAAATCAGTAAAAATTCTGATTTTTCTGCTAAAGTTATCATAAAAGGTTATGAAAAATAATAAAGCAGGAACAAGAGGAAAACAACATTAGTGCAGAAATATAACAATTTTTATTCCGTTAATAAAGGTGACAAAGCCAAAAAAATCTATACTACATGAATTTGGAATTTTATTTCTAATTTTAATGTATGGAACTTTTAAGGATTTAGTAAAACCAAGTTTTGAAGGATAGTGAATAATTTATATATTTAGCGGACTGCTTGATCTTATTAATACCTTTTAAAACTTGCACCCAAAGAATCTTTAGTGCTTAAATTCAGTTTAGTTTTCAGCTATGGTAAACACAACTTTCAAACTGAAAGACGATAATGCTATAATTTACAACTTGTTAAGTTGTTTTGGTTTGTATTTCACCTTGTTTATGGTTGGTTGAGAAGTCTCAAAGAACAGCATTTTTTTTCTGTGTTGCAAATTCAAAACCAATTTATTGCATGTTATTACAAACACAATATGTCCTATTTACTCGATTTGATAGTTTTTATCCATAAATGTATGTTACTGAGCTTTTCAAAAAAAGATCATGAAATGAGAAATATGAAATATGTATACAAGTAACTGCAAGGTTCTAAAACTGAAATTAGTGTCATAGCTCTTAAGCTAGACACTTGAGGTAAGAATTCCATCCTCAGTACCCACTAAGTAATCTCACACTTACAAGGTCAGCTTTTAAATTTTAAATTTGTTTTGTAAAACATGGATTCTCATGGCTTCTCTAAGTCCCTTTTCCCATTCAAACAGAGTAATATTTCTCTTCCTGCCAATGTAACAACCAGAATAGTACTTGTAATATTGTATTTCTGCACTTTGTTTATGTTTTTAATTTTTTTCTTTACCACAGTTGTATTAACATTATTTAATCATAGGCCTAGATGTTTGCTTTCCAGACAACAAGGTATTATTTATTCAGAGCACATACTTTTTGTATTAGCCAAGGCTTACTGAAATCATTGCTGTATGTCAGTTGAATGTATAATTAAGTATTTTTCTAAATATGCAACAATTACCCAGCAGAAAATGTTACCATTTCATTTCTTAGATTTAAAATCCTCAGAATAGTAGTAACAATGACAAAAAATAGAACACCCAAACACTACTTGGCTTTTAAAGTAAGCTTTAGATTGAGGCATAGCCTACATAAAAATGTGTACAAATCCTAAATAGTTCAGTGAATTTTCACAAGTCAAAATGTTTAGGTAGTTGCTACAGTACACTGGTAGTCTAATTCTTTGTAGTGATTATCTATCCACATGTAACCTCAAAGCTTATCTTCTACCATCTGTTTATTTGTTTCATTAGTGTTATATGAATGAAATTATAAAATAAGGACTGCTTTGCTTTGGCTTATTTCACCCAACTAGTGAATCAGTGTACTTCTTAGACCCATGCTGTCACAGATGACATTAATTGATTTATTTTCATTGCCCTATAGTTATACATTGTATAGATATCTATGGAAGATAAATTCATTCCACCATTAATGAAATTGGTTGTTCACAGTGGAGTTTAAGCAACTAAAAGACATCATTCAAATATAAAGTTTTGATCTACATGATATGTGAGGGACAGAAGGGGATGAAGAATAGCACAGCTGGCAGGAATAGTTTTATGAGCTGGGAAAAACTTGAAATGTGGCTTTACGAGGAGTGAATTGGATGATTAAAATTACTTTTGATGTCATCTACAAGGTTTTTCTGATTATCTGGTTATGGAAAGTAAAGGTGTGGGTACTATGAAGGATAACACCCCACCCCGACCAACTACGTAGATAAAATTTTCTTTTACTGAAATTAGTACCAGAATATCAAGACTATGAGTGTGTCAGTACCAGGCAAGGGAGCCTGATCTATTACTGATATACTTACATCTGATCGTTAAGCTGGCATTTGACTAAATGAACTTGGAGCTCATTAGGTTTAGAAAGATGAAACTGAGAGCTGTGGATATATGGACATATTTAAAACTATGGGCATGGTCACTACCATCGGGGAAGGAAGTAGTGAAAAGAGACGATAAAGTTTTAAAAGAAATTCAGTATATTTTTGATGCTTTCAGATATTTTACTAGTGCACATTACTATTTTTTTAATTGAATTCTTTATTGGTACAATTTATATACATCTCAAAAT
>PVIC010023087.1:0-27133 GCA_004025085.1 Thryonomys swinderianus | reverse complement strand
GACTCAATTTAATTCTCATTTTTTCCCATTCCCCTACCCACCATACAACCCTCTACCTCCTAAACACATAAGTTTTGTTTCCCTTTTTAAATTACCATCACATTTTTTCTTTACCCCTCATTACTCCTCCACATTTCCCTTTGCATATTTTCTATTTCACAGTATCCAGGATACATTCTAGAACTTCTTAACATCCTCAGTTTCTCATACCAGAGAACAGATATGATATTTACACATCATGTAAATATCTATTTCATTTATGAGTGACCTATTTATTTCATTTATGAGTATGTTCTGAAAGTACATCAGGCTGTTGTACCTGCAAAGTCTCAGAGTCAGTAGGTCTGGTATAATGTACACAAATTTGCATTTCTACACTTGATCTTAGCCAAAAGGCCAAGAAGCGATACAAATTTGCATTTCTAACTCAATAATGTTAATGCTGCTGGTTCCAGTAACTTCACCTAGAGCTCATTACTTCAGGTAATTACCTCATTTTTAGACTCTATAAACTCAAATAGTAGGGGATTGGATGGATTCTTTTTAACTTCCTTTGCAGTTGACTCTTGGTTTAGTGTTGAAAAGGATTGTCACTTGAGATAGTGACTAACTTCACTTTCTGTTGGCTTCAAGTGCAGCAGGAATATAGACAGCTATTCATTTCCTTTGTTGTCGTCCAGAGGACAACAAAAACAGTAGTATACACCCATTTTTTTAATGTAATGAATATTTTCTTCCTATGTCCCACTCACTTTTTCCAGAAGCTGTGAATAAGATCAACAAAATTCTGTCTACTCATGGAGCTTACATTTGCAAGTGAGGTAAAAAGAATTCGTTCAAAGGAATTTCTCTGTCCCAAGGAAGAGATGATTTTATCAATTACTCGCTTCACCCTCAGCATTCTCATACACAGCTAAGGCTAGAATAGGAATACAGTATAGTCTATACATTCAGGAGGTTTCAGGCTACTGGGCTTCGAGTCAATGAATGCCCACTGAGAATGCTCCATTTTTACTTAATTGTTAACTTACGTGGTATTAATTTCAGAATCAATAGTTCAGAAACAGGAAAACCATCACATGGGTTGGAGAACTACCAATTTGGCTCTGGTATTCTGGTCTGTTGTCTGTAATATGCACTACTTGTACTTATAGTAAAGCCCATGCTATTCCGCAGAGCCTGGGCCCAGTACCTGTCCTACTTTCTGGTCAGATAAATTTCTGGTTTCTGGATGTGGTGACCTCTACTTCTATACCGTAGGGGTGAAATGCGAGGTCAAGACACCCACATTTTTCTCAGCACTCATGACTGGACTTTCCAAGAAAGACAGTAGGCCAGCTTCCATTTTTAAACTGAACACACACACTCTAGATTTTGCAGAAATTTCCTCATGCCAGTTGTGTTTTGTCATTGTACAGCAATATTTAGGATCTTTTTATAAACAAAAATCTGAGGTAAAACTATAGAGAGATTAAATTGAAACATACATAAAACACAAGCAACTCAAATTAAGAAATATTGGAACTGATTTCAAACATATGAAAACAGTTCAGCACAGAGTAGACAATAACTACATATTGCAAGTATGAGTTATGAATTGATCAGTGAATTAGTACAGTACATTTCATGTTTTTCTAAGAGATACTGAACAGAGGAGAGAATTAATTTTTTTCTTTCAGTGACTCTGAACAAATCATCAAACCTACTCAAGTTCTGTCAAGCTTTGGTATTATACTATAGGTAAATTTCCATGCCCAATACAGGTGACATGGTGATTACTTGGAGTACCAATAACCACTTGTTAGGTGGTCAAGTATTCAAAGCATTTTTTCTAATGAAGATGGTGTAAAGGGAAGCGGGAAAGTAGAATCTCGAATTCAGATGACACTCCCAACTTTTGCTTTTTTTTTTTAAGACAGGGTCTTGCTTTGTAGTTCAGGCTGGCCCTGAACTCACTATGTAGCCCAGGCAAGTTTGGAACTCAGCAAACTGCCTCTGCCTCCTGAGTGCGAGTGTTGGGATTACAGGCGTGAGCCACCATGCCTGGCACTGTGGTGTGTGGTACTGACTGCTGGTGGGCATGAATCACCATGCCTAGTATTGTTGTATGTGGTTACCGGGGATCGAACTGGGGACCTTATGCTTGTTAGGCGGGTGCCAGAACCACTGAGATAAATCCCTGGTCCCCAATGTTTGCTTTTAATCATTTACCTTACTCTTTATATAGAAGACTGAGTTCTCGGGCTAGAAATAAATTCATGTTTAAGAACTTTAAGGATGTGAGTAGTTTTGTTTAGTTAGCTTAATATGTACGTTAAGGAATGAGTGTTATATGTAGAAAGGGCATTGGGTGGTAAAACAAGACACTGGGCAATTTTTCTGACTATGACATTTTCTGTGTGACCTTAAACAAGTTCATTAATACCTCTGTGCATTGGTGTCCTTTTCTGTAAAGATTTGCTTTTTAAAAAAGATCTGTTTCATATTTTTATGATTCCCCTGGAAACAGCTAGCTCCGGGGGCTCTTTGAGCAAATTGTTTGTGTGGGCAGATGATGCCTGAAGAGGAGGCTTCTCAGGTCCTTCCCACTGTTACCGCCTGCTTTGGTGGAAGAGGTGCCAGCATACAATGGACAAGCGAAGGAGGGATGAGAGAGAGCACAAAATAGGACTTTCTGTCTTTTTACAAATACCCTGATAGCGCAGTTTTTCTTTCATCTTTCTTCCCTGGCTTAAGTTTTCTTTGGTGTTCACTTTAGCCCAGTTTCACCTGCATAAATGCATTTGAGAGAAGCTGGCCCTGTGCTCTTTATCCTGGTGCTGTAGCCCCTGGGGATGGTCTTGCATGTGGGATCAGGGCAGAGGTTTATGCTTCTTAAATATTAATGAAAGTAGCCTCTTCCAAGAATGTTTTCAAATCCCCTGAAGGTTCTTAGATGTTGCAGTTTGCATTTAGCTATTTACATTAGCAAAGATTGTTGTACAAACAGGCACTGTTGGCCCGTCAGTCAGGGTCTTGTTGGCTTCACATCACAGAAAGACTCAAAAGTGTGAGTTAAATGAGCCCAGCAGGCATTTAATCTCTGGGCCTGGAAAAATTCTGACTCACAGAGTGATTTGGAAGGTGGGACAGCAAAACCATTTGGTCAAAAAGCTTGAAGATCCCCAACGAAAGGTGGTAAAAATCATGAATTAGACTGAACATTGATTAGTTACATGGTGACAGCAATGGTGCTACAGTTCCTGGAACAACTTATTCTGTGTTGTTTTACATCTGTGGAAATTGAAGTATAGGAAAAACATCTTGACCAAAGTCTCAGAACTAATACATGTTAGTGTATAGTTTATTTTCAGATCTTTATACTTCAGATCCTTATACTTCTTGCCCACTTCCATATGACCCTGTGAAATGTACTCTCAATAGGTGTGTAATTTAGCATGCACATTTTCTAAATCAATTTAGTACCAGCCCTTTAGACAAAAACTATTTAATTCAATAATCCTACATTGTTTTTACCTTAGAAAATGTACCCATTTAATCATAATGAATTGTTTCTACCGTTGTTTATGTTAGTGAAAAAATGCAGCACACATAAAGATATGGGTAAGTAAAAAAACAGCTTATGTATATTGTGGAATAACATGTAGTTATTTTAAAAAATGAGACAAATGGTATGACACCATATATGTAAAAACCAAAACAACCTCAGACAAAAAGCACACAACAACAACATCAAAATCTCTGCTTATTTTCTCCATACCATATAAGTATGAGAAAAACTAAGATACATGAAGAAAAATAGCAGTAATTTCTGAAGAGAAGTGAAGATATTTGAGATGATAATCAGAGGAAATCTTGCTTTATCTGTATTCATTTTTGTTTTATTATTTATTTTCATATTATGGAAATGAAAATAGACATTGAGAGATGTCTTGACCGAAATTAATTGATGAAAAGAACATTTCCTGCAGGGAAGCTGGGCTCAGAGCCTCGGGCTCCCTGGGCTACAACAATCCCCACCATGTACTAGTCAACTTGAGCCCCGTCAGTGAGTGAACTCCTGGGAGGTGCTGTCGGGCAGAACTCAGAAAAGTTCCACCTCATGCTGTGGGGGTTTGGGTCACAGGCTGAACAGCGCTCAGCTCGAAGGGCTCCTAAGCCCCCAGATGAAACAGCCTTTGGCCAGATTTTTCACAGACTGTATGATGAGTCTCCCACATGCATATTCATCAGGAAGGAGTGTGTTTCCTTCTATATTTAAAACTCCATTTTTTGTTTGTTTTGGGTGGCTGCATGGTTTGAATTTTTGTTTTTAATTCTCCTTTGAGAATAAAGAAAAGGAAAAATCCTCTTTGCTTTCAGCTTATACAGCCTCCCCAGAGGTGTGAGATATAAACACAGTCTGTTTCCTGTGCGTCTTTCCCAAGGGCACCAAAAATGTGGTATTTAATTGGCTGTTCCATGTCTTCAGTTCTTGGGAAAGCAGCAGACACAGTCATGAAATGAGAAAGAGCATCTGTGCCTGAATCATGAGGAACAAGAGCGTCTCAGGGGAAAAGAGCAGCTTCACATGCAGTTCTGACCTTGAGCAGGGAAGACACTTGCAAGGTCCCCTTAACCTGGAATGGGCACTGGGTGGAATCACCCTCTAGTGCCTTTTCTCATATCCCTGTCTCCTGCAATCAGGTCCAAGCTCAATTACATTGCATTGCTGTTAAGAAAATAATTTTAGTTCTTATATTCATAGGGAGGCCTAGTAGTACATAACAGCTTCCTGCCTGCTTGTTTCTGTTTTAATTGTTGTAATTTAATTTTTCTTTTTGAGATTGACTTTATTTTTAGAGCAGTTTCAGGTTTACAGAAAAATTGAATGGAAACATGGAGAGTCCCTGTATGCAACTCTTCTCCCTCCAAAACTGAACCTATTCACATCTTGAATGGGTGTGATGCATTTATTAAAATTGATGAATCGGTGCCAGAGATTTAGCTCAGTGGTTCCGGCGCCTGCCTCGCAAGTGCAAGGTCCTGAGTTTGATCCCGGTAACCACATAGAATGCTGGGCGTGGAGACTCATGCCCACCAGCCATCAATACCATACACCACAGTGCCGGGCATGGTGGCTCACGCCTGTAATCCCAGCACTCAGGAGGCAAAGACAGGAGGATTGCTGAGTTTGCGGTGGCTTGCCTGGTCTACATAGTGAGCTGAGGGCCAGCCTGAACTACAAAGCGAGACCCTGTCTCAAAAAAAAAAATTTTTTTGATGAATCAGTATTGATACATTATGTCTAACTCAAGTTCATAGACTGCGTTTGATTTCATTCTTTATGTTATATATTCTATCCCGAGGGTTGTCTCAAACCTATAAGGACAGGTATCCGTGATCACAGTGGTATGAAAAATAGTTTTCACTGTTCACTCCCCTGCGCTCCACCTGTCCATTCTTGCCTGTAGCCCCTAAGCCCTGGCAAACACTGATCTTTGTATTTTTGCCTTTCCAAGAATGTCATTGAGTTTTAATAACATAGTACATCTAATATTTAAAATCTGGCTCACTGAAATAAATTAACCCCTTGTAGATATCTAGTCTATGAGTTTTTAAAAGTCTATACACCAACATAACCATTGGTGCAACCAAGATATAGAGTGGTTTCAAAAGCCAAAGAACTCCCTTTATGCTCTTGTATAACATTCTTTATACAGTACATATTTTCAATCCTCAGAGTAAGTCTTTGAAGAAGGTACTTTTCTTATAACCACTTTATGATGAATAATATGGACACAGAGCAGTTTGGTGATTTGCTTAAACTGACATAGTGAATAGGATGGTAAAGTCAAGATTTGAAACTTGGTAGACTGATTCCAAGGCCCATATTCTTCAAATTTGGCTGTGATACCTTCATGTCCTGTTTTCACACTCCAAAAACAGTAATAGAGTCCTAGAACAGAGAATATAAGAAAGAACTTCCAAATCTGCTTGTAAAATACAGATGGCACCCCAAAATGTGAATGGCTTTCCCAAACCCCCTAAGTCATTGAGAATATGGAGCCCTTGATGCACAGCTGTAAATATAATTTCATAACATGCTTTGCTCAGAATCTCTTAATAAATACTTGTAGATTAAAAAAGGAAAGGAAGACATATAATATGTGTGGAACAGTATGGGCAGAGGCAGAGGTGAAACTGTGTGCAGCCTGCCTAGTTAAGGAAAAATAAACTGAAACACAGCTATAATGGACAGACTCCATTAGATTTTAGAGATGTAGGAAAACGACAAGTATATACACCTTCTGTTTGCCAGGCATTACACAAGAATCAATAATTTCATTTGGGTCTCATGATTTTTGTTTGTCTTCCTACTGTCTTTATTTTGTAAAACATGCCTAATGGAAGTGGTAAAGAAATCTGCCCAAAGTCCCACACTTACTGGATGATAGATGAATATTTCAAACCCTGTTCTGTCAAACTCGAAACCCCTTGTTCTTTCTACTGCATTACAGCTTTTCTTACAGAGCAGATTTTTGATCTGCTCTGAAACACCTGAAGCCAGTTCCAAAAGGAGGGAAAGAGAAAAGTTGTAATTAGGAGATTGTCCACAGGGTTATGTATTCGGGATAGGTAATGATGGAGGAAGAGAATGGAAGCTGGAGCACAGCTAAAAGGCTGAAATTATTAGTGGCAAGAGTGATGGGAAGGAAAAATGTAAATGTTATTTGAAAGAGACACAAGCAATAAGCCTTACAGAAAAGCTAGACATGAGAGTTAAAGAGGTTGGGCACATGGTCAGGTTAAAGGTAGCCATCAGGACTAGGAGCTGAGAGAGTAGGGAGAAAAAAAATAATACTGTCTTGGGAAGAAAAGCCAGGCCTGGCAAATGGAATGATGTGGGTGAGGGACATGCTCAGTCAATAAGTTCAGTTTGGCACATGTTGGTTTGAAAATGATAGCTAGAGATATAAATGGAAATTTTCTGCACGCATTTGAAAATACGAGTCCAGATAAAGATCAGGCTGCAATATAAAATTGGAAGCCTTCTGTGCTGAATAAAATCAGTTCATCAACGAAAGAAATGCAGAACAGAGCCTGAATCATACCCATAATAGGTGATAGAGATACAGAGAGAGTTCAAGAAAGTTACTAAATAGATAAATGGAAAAAAAGAGAGATGATAGAATGGAAAGGTCTTTCTCAGAAGACACTTGAGTCATCTCCGTTTAGATACTGTGGCCATTCTTAGCTGCAAGGGCATCTGGGAAATGTACATTTCAGCTGGCGGTGTGCTCAACTGAACTCCAACTCCTAAATGTAATAAGGGAGCATAGAGATTGGGGGGGTACCTCTAAAAGTCTTACATTTACACTGTAGATTTAAAGAGTAATAACTCAGAAAAGACACTTTAATCTGGCTATTACAAAAATCTGTTCTTGCTATCTTCCAATCCATTGTTCATATCAGAATTAGAAAAGAGTTTCTGAAATGTCATTTGTCTGCTTACATATTTCCTTAAATCCTCAGTATTTTAGGATAAAGTTTCAAATCCTAAAGACAACTACGCCTTCATGATTAGAACACTGTCTACTACCACCTCTCTTCTCTGTGGCCCACCACACAGCTCATTATATCCTATCCTCCTACATCATTCAAGTTTTTCAGTTGGCTGGAATGTATTTTTTTTCTCTTGTGCTTCTGAAAGGTTGGATTACCTGTTCCCCTTTTTGTTCTGCCTTTTCCTGCTTTGCTTGGATTCCTCCCCTCTTCCCTCCAGACAGATACCATATCTACCATGGTGTTTTCATTGACTTTCCAGGGCTCTGCTCTGTCTGTATCTATGTATTACAGAAGCACCGTGCATACCACTGCCTTTTAGTGCTTGGCATCTATGTGTTAGCCACAAAACTACCATTTCCTTGAGGAAAATTACATCTTCCTATCCAAATTTGTACATGCAGAGGTTAGTCCAGGGCCAGAGCAAAGGAGATCCAAAATATTGGTTGAATGGAACAAAGGCCCAACTCTAATGAAAGATTTAAGACCTATCATTTATTGAAGCAAGTAAAAACGCTTGCATTTCCTACCTACATACTATTGTTTCTGAAGCCTAAGCTCCTCTGCTACATAATGAGAAATTCTTTACTGACAAATGGCAAAGAAAATGAATTCAATTGACAAGAAACATGAAAGTGTGACATTTATCTTACATTCTTGGACATTACTGGCTGCCATGATTCTGTGTCCTAGGGTTAGGCTGATTGTTTTGGCAATCCCCATTTCAAGGAAAGGAAAATTGCCGATTATAAAGGAAGCATCCACAACCCACTATTTAGCAGGGCTGTAAGAGCTTATTTGCTCATTACCATGGCAACCACCAGCTCAACACTTCACTGTAGGATACTTGTCTAGACAGCACCAAATTCATCAGCACTTCCTCTTTTGTATGCCTGACATTAAATAGGCAGGTGTGTATCTAAGGTGCTACTGGGAAAGAGTAGTGTTTTTCTACCATGTGGGCAAATGAAATTGTTGGAGGCATCCTATGAGTATCTAAATGACTAGCATTGAAATCTGCACTAATTTGAGAGTGTGTCAGTCTGTGTTTTTCTTTTTTTAATGAAGATTTTAAGAGCCAGACATACACCCATATGGCCTGCCAACTATGTCTAAAATAGTTCAAATGGAAGAAAGAGCTCAATATCTTTTAAGTTTTATGTCATGCTAAGAACCAAAATCTCTCTTAATTGTACTCTTTACCTTGTCACAGTATGTGTACACAATATCAGATAGATACCCAAAGTCATAAAACAGACATTTATTAAATTATTTGTAGCATTCTTTTCAGTGGAGGAATATGAGCAGGACCAAATCATCCGCATCCAGTAAGCTCAGTCCTATTGAAACTCAGAGTCGTGGCCTACCTGAGGCAAAAAGCCCTCTGTAAGACTTTCTCAGTCCTAACTCTCTGGCAGTGCAGAAACACCCTCCAGGCATATTTTGAAATAGAAGCACTTAAAAGGACATACTAACATTTGCCCTCAAAGTTGACAAGGCCATTTAAGTTGAGCAGCTAACAAACTAAGTTGATCAGTTTTGCTTGTGAATCAGAACTGTGACTTGTACTAGTATATAGTTAAATATGTGGCTGTTGTCTCTGTGTGCACTGTATTCTAACTTGCCAGTAAATAACTGGAGTCACACACGGACATTTGGCCCAAGCATCACATTTAAAAAAGCCATCAAATTTAGAAATTTGACCTTGTCTCTAGACAAAGATATACAAGTTGTCAGAGATAGGCTGATAGGGTTGGAACCAGTTGGTATCCATCAGAAAAACTTTAAACTTGGGTCCATTACTAGACCATGTGGCTTTGAAGACATAAGTTACTATAGTTTATAAATATCATTATTATTGCATAGGGAGAAAAATTATATCATATTGATTTTTGTGTGTAAAAGACATGAATTTGTTAAATGTAATATTCATCATATGCCACAGACTGAATGTTGTCTTCCTTATGTTCATAAGTTGAAACCTTAACCTTTAATGTGTTGATATTTGGAAGTGAGATCTTTGAGCAGTAAATTAAAGTTAAATTAGGTCATGACAGTAGCCTGCCATGGTAATATTAATTCCCTTATAAGAGGGAAGGGACTGGAACGGATTTAACCAGGCTCTTACAAGAACCTAATTACTCTCATTTCAGGCCTTCACACTTCAGAAGGGTGAGAAATAAATATGTGTTGTTTAAGTCTCCCAGTCTATAGTATTCCATTATAGCACCTCAAACTAAGTCAACATATAAATGAAAATGTTTTTCATTTCTTCCTTAAAAGTATTGGCAGGCTATAGAATTTAAAAGGCTTAAGTGATTCTTTCAGCTTGCAAACTTCTGGGATCAAAAATAGACTCAATTTAATATTGCTCCCTTAAGTCTTTTTGTTGACTTTATGGTATCTTGTGTCTGTTTAACAAGATATTAGTTTAATTTATGCATGAATTAATAAATGCTGAATATGAATAAACAAATTTTCCTTTCTAATTGTTATATTAAATTGTAAACAAAAAGCTATGAAATATGCTTTAGGTCTGATTAAACTAGTGAAAATATCTTACACACAATGAATAAACCCAGACAAAATATAGATTTTGAAATTATTTCATTGAACTAAGAAACTACAGAGTCACAATGGGGATGTCTCCAATGACAGTTGGCACATTGGTTAGCCAACTGAAGGGAGAAAATGTGCCCCCTGTGAGTGGCATTGTCCAATAGACGGGACTCCTAAAAGGAACAAGAGCAGAAGGGGACACTATTTGTACATTCAAGCTCAGTTCTTTTTTTTTTTTTTTTTTGAGACAGGGTCTCGCTTTGTAGTTCAGGCTGGCTCTCAGCTCACTATGTAGCCCAGGCAAGCCTCAAACTCAGCAATCCGCCTGTCTCTGCCTCCCGAGTGCTGGGATTACAGGCGTGAGCCACCAAGCCCAGCACTGTGGTATATGTGGTATTGATGGCTGGTGGGTGTGAGTCTCCGTGCCCAGCATTGTATGTGGTTACCGGAGATTGAACTCAGGACCTTGCGCTTGTGAGGCAGGCGCCAGAACCACTGAGCTAACCCTCCGGCCCCTCAAGCTCAGTTCTTAAATGGATGTATTTTGCTGCTGCATTTGCTTGTAGATATGTAGTTCCAGCTTCTTCTGCTTCCTCACATCAGTGACTATCACAGAAGTTTCTAGGCTTTAAACCTGGTACTGTGACTACATCACAGTGCTAACTGGCTTCACTTAGGTCAATCTAATAAGGTCCCCTTTATAATCATATGCACATTTTATTGGTTTAGTTACTATAGAGACCTATGACTAATATAGACAATGAGTGGCATAACAAAATGAATAAATTTGAAATGCCAGTAGCTGACCCTAGAGAAATAAGTATGACCAAGCCACCTGACAAATAACTCAAAATAACTATGTTAAAGAAACTCAACAAGCTAAACTAGAACATTCAGAGACAAACAAAATTGGGAAAACAGTATATGAACAAAATTTGACATTAAACAAAAAATAGTGGGCTGGAGAGTTAGCTCAGTGGTTCCCATGCCTGCCTCACAAGCACAAGGTCCTGAGTTTGATCCCCAGTAACCACATACAACAATGCTCGGTGTGGTGACTCATGCCCTCCAGCAGTCAGTACCACATACCACAGTGCTGGGCATGATGGCTCATGCTTGTAAATCTTAGCACTCAGGAGGCAGAGACAGGAGGATTACTGAGTTCAAGGCTTGCCTGGGCCACATAGTGAGCTCAGGGCCAGCCTGAACTACAAAGTGAGACCCTGTCTCAAAAAAAAAAAAAAAGTTACATCCCACCATAAAGCTGGTGGAATGCCTGTAGAGCCAGCTGATTAGGAAGCTGAAGCAGGAGGATTGTTTCAGGCTAAGAGTTCAAGGTCAGCCTTGGGGATATAGCTAGATCCATTCTTTTAAAAATATGTAATAGAAACAATAGAAAAGAATTCAATGGAAATTTTCAAAATGTAAAAAATGCAATGTCTGACAAAATGTTTCATAGAGAACTTTGAACCTAAATAGAAAGCTCAAAGAACTCAATAATTCTGACAATTCATTTATAATTATCCAGTCATGCTCTCTTCGGCAGCACATATACTAAAATTATAATTATCCAGTCAATAGAACACAAAACTTGTTTAAAAGTTTCCAGAGAGCCTCTGGGACTTTTGTGAAAATATCAGTTGAACAAATATATGCATTATGGAGCCCCTAAGAAAAACAGAGAAAGAAAAAAGAAGAAAGCTCATTCCAGGGACAGAATTTTCCAAATCTAGGTGGGCAATATAGATCTAGGAAGCTCAAAATACCCCAAATAGATTAAACATAGAAAGACCTCCACAAAAACATATTATAATTAAAATTTGAGAAGTCAAAGATAAAATTTTATAAGAAAAGAGATAAAAGAAATTTGGCATATACAAAATAAATTCTGAAAGACTACCATTAGATTTTTCAGCAGAAACCTTATAGAGCAGGAGAGGGTAAAATTATAAAGTGTTAAGGAAAAAAAAAACTTTCAACCAAGAATACTGTACCTGACAAATTATCCTTTGGAAACAAAAGACAGAAAAACTCTCTGAGACAGACAAAAGCTAAGGTTATCACTATTAGTGCTTCCTTGCAAGAAATCCTAGAGTGAATTCTTCAAATTGAAACAAAAACATTAACAATATAAGAACATAAAAGTATAAAATATAAGGTAAACATACAAATATATTCAAATTCAAAACACTAATATTTGAATGGTGACACATAAATCACAAATTCAGGAAAAAAATGACAAAAGTTTATAAATAACAAAATTATTAATGGGTACATAATATGAAAATATGTAAACTATGTCATTGTCACATAAGATGTGAGGATAGAAGAAGTTATAGTGTAGAATTTTTATATGTGGTCAAAGTTAAGCCATTACCAGCTTAAAGTAGGTTATGTATGTAAAGCCCTGTATGAATCACATACATACACAGACACAAAAAAAATTATACTAAACCTATAGAAAAAGAGAAAAAGAATCAAAGGACATGACTGCAAAATTATAAACTCTCAAAAGAAGATAAAAATAGAAGAAAGGAATAAAATAGTCTTAAAAAATAACCAAATGGAATTGTTAAACTTTTACCTATTAATAACTACTGTAAATATAAATGAGTAAAATTTTACAATTAAAAGCCATGGAGGGGCCAATGATTAAAAAATGATTCAACTGTACACTACTTAACAAGGAACTTACTTTTACCTTTAAGAAAATATATGGGCTGAAAGTTAATGAATGAAAAAGGTGTTCTATGAAGCAGTAACCAAAGCAAAATAGGGGTGGCTATGCCTATATCATAAAAAATAGATTTTTAAGATAAAACTGTCATAAGAAACCAAGATAATGATAAAGGGGATACATTATCAAAATAATGTAACAACTATAAATACATATGCATCCACATTAGAACACCTGAAGTTGTAAATCAAATATTAAAAGAACTTAAGAGAGAAGTTGACAGCAATACAATAAGAATGGATAACTTCATTATCTATTTTCAGTAAGACAGATCACCCAGTGAGAAAATCAAGAGGAAACAGCAGACTTAGAGAGAACTGTATACCACATGAAACTACCAGATATGTGCAGAACATTCTCTCAGAGCACAGTGGAATACATATTCTTTTTCAAGCATACTTGGAACATTCTGAAGGATATATCATATGTTACATCACAAAATAAGCTTTAACAGAGATAGAAAAACTAAAATAATTTCAAGTGTACCTCCCACTATAATAGTGTAAAACTAGAAATCAGTAACAGGAAGAAAATTTCAAAATTTTCAAATATGTGTAAGTGAAACAACATGTCCTTAAGGATCCAGTGGATGAATGAAGAAATTGAGTGAAATAAAAGAAATCTTGCAAAAATTAAAAATAGAAACATATACCCAAAATTATTGAATGTAACCAAAGCTGTTCTAAAAGAGGAGCATATACCATTGAATACAAATATTAAGAAAGATCTGAAACAACCTAACTTTATACCTCAAGGAATTGGATAAAGAATTAGATAAGCCTGAATTTAATAGAAGAAAAATCAGAACAGAAATAAATGAAGAGATTAGGATAAGAGAAAATATAAATAAGCTAAGGAATGTTTTTAAATTTAAAATTGATAAAGCTTTTATTAAACCAAGTTAGAAAAAAAGAAATTTCAAACAAAATTAAAACTGAAAGAGGAGACATTCAAAGTGGTACCAAAGAGTTAAAAAGGGTAATAAGTGAAAACTATGAAAAATTACCTGCAAACACACTAGATAATCTAGAAGAAATGAATAAATTCCTAGAAACATACTACATACCCACAATGAATGGTGAAGAAATAGAAAATCTGAGAAGACCAATAACGAAATTGAATCAGTATTAAATGTCCGAAAAAGGAAAGCCCACATATTCTGATAGTTTTCCTGGTAAATTCTGTGAAACATTTGAAGAATTAAAGGAAATCTTTTTCAAGCTGTTTCAAAAAGTGGGAGTAAATACTTCCAAAGTTATTTTATGAGTCCAGCTTTATCCTGATGCCAACGCTAAATAAAGACACTATCTTAAAAGCATATTACAGGCCAACAGCACTGATAAAAATAAATGCAAAGAATGATGTTCAGTAAAATACTAGCTAGGTGAATTGAATAGTACCTTAGAGGGATCCCTCACCATGGTGAAGTGGGACTTACTCCCAGGCTACAAGGATTGCTCAACATTTTCCAGTATTTGTGATCAATAAATATGATACTCCACATCAAAAATCAAGGACAAAAAATTATACAATCATGTAATCATGATATGAGGAATGTACTTCAATATAACAAACAGCATATATGACAAACTCATCACACCTAAAATCATGATGGTGAAAAGTTGAAAGCCTTTCCTATAAGACCAGTTTTTAAAAGGGAAGGAAGATGTGAGAGGCACATGGGAGGAGAGGGAGGGGGGATAGGGAAAAAAACAGACACAAACAGGAATAAAGCTTTTGCATGGGAAAGGAAAGAAGAGATGGAAGGAGTAGGAGGAGAAGAAAGGGTAAGGAATGACAAAAAATGAGACGTGTTATGTACTTGAACCAACTGCCCCTGATAAATGTAATTATTATATACATGTAATAATAAAAAAAATTTTATACCTACTCTAGCCATTTCTCATCAATGTAGCCTTAAGTCCTGGCAAGTAAACTGAGTAAAAAAATTAAAAGTATCCAAATTGGAAAGAAAAATTAAATTGTCTTTACAGATAGCATGATCTTATACAGAGAGAACACAAATAACTCTAGCATTACATTGCTAGAATGAATAAATTTCAGTAACATTGCAGGAAATAAGATTAAATAAGGTATTTGCATATACTAACAAGAATGATCTAAAAAAGAAATTAAGAAAAATTCCTCATTTAAAATAGCATTTAAATTGCACTAGAAATTAATTGAAGCAAGGAATTGCAAGATCTTTACAGTGAAAGCTATGATATTTGTGAAAAAATTGAAGACACGTTTACTTTTTTGGCTATAAGGTCTTTACTGTATTTAGAATATTAACTTTAAAGAACAAGGAATACAAAATCCCATTTATAAAGTGAAGACAATCTTGATAAAGCTGAAATATATATTTCTAAAAGTAATGTGTTAAAGCATCACATAGTGTGTGAGTGTGTGTGTGTGTGTGTGTGTGTGTGTGGTGTGTGTGTGTGGGTGTGTGTATTACTGGAGATTGAACTCAAAGCCTTCACACTGAGTTACATCCCTTAGCCATTTTCTTTTTAAAAATAACATTTTAAAAATTTTATTAGTATGTTTGTGGTACATGTAATTTGTAATCATCTTGGTGAATGGGTAGATGTACATAATACAGCTTGTTTCTTTTATTTAAATCCCTTCTCCACTCCCTACCCTCCCTCTCCCTCTAATTTCCCAATCCTGATTTTCATTCTTGTTGACATTATTACTCTTAGCTCATGTTGTGGAATATAGCATTTATGCCCTTTTATACATCCTGTATTATTCTCTTTGTTTATGCTTTACCTCACTCAAGTGAGAGATACCATGAAATATTTAAGCATGTGTGTGTTTTTTTTCACTCAACATTATATTTTTTCAGGTGTATTATATTCCAACAGATGCCTCAAATTTGTTACTCTTTATAGTTGGGTAGTATTCCTTTGTATATAAACTCTACATTTTTTTGTTCAATTGTATGTTGATGGGTATACAGGATACTTCCAGAATTTAGCTATTATGAATTGTACCAATATAAACATTGGTATACATGTATCACTGTATCATGATGTCTTTAGCTCTTCAAGGTCATATGGAATTTCTAATTTTAATTCTTTGAGAAACCCCTGTGCCAATTTTTTAAATTGACTTTATTGATACATTTTAGACATATATTATGATCACATTCAACATTGACAATCTATACCTGTAGATGGTAAATCTAGATTCTCATTTTTCCCCTTTTATCTGGCCTCCCTATAACTCTCACCCCATATACATTAACTGTTTCCTTTTCTTCAATATAAATTTTTTTCTTTCCCTTCTTTACTTTCCCCTACCCGCCACTTCCCTTTTCCCTTAGCATATTTTCTTCCTATTTCACATTACCTGTAATGCATTTTTGTATTCATTTACACCTTCCGTTTTTCATACTAGAGAAAAGATGACATTTACACATCTGTGTCCTACTTGTTTCACTTGTGAGTATGTCCTTAAGGTATATCCATGTGAGTAAAAATGACAAATTTAATTATCCTTTATGGCTCAGTGAAACTGTGTATTATTTTAAAAAAACACAAAAAACACTTCTTTATCCAATCTCCAATTGATGGGGACTTGGGCTGTTTCCAAGATTTAGCTACCACAAACTGAGTTGCTATAAATATGAGAGCATATATGATGCTGTGGTATGATTCTTTTAATTCTTTCATATATATACTAGCAGGGGAATAGCAGGGTCAAATGAGACCCCGGAATCTCCACACTGATCTCCACAGTGGTTGCATCAGTCTATATTCCCAACAATAGTAGAGAAGGGTTCCTTTCCTCCCCACAGCCCCGCCTGCATTTGTTGCTGGTTGGTTTCATTATAGTGGCCATTCTTTGTGGAGTGAGATGAACTCTCACTGTTGCTTCATCTGTATCTCTCAAATAATCAGCTATGCTGAACATTTCTTAATATGTTTCTTAGCTCCCTTTACTTCCTCATCTGAAAAAATGTCTGTTTCAGATGCCCATTTTGAATTGGGTCTTTAAATTTGTGGAGAGCTGACTTTTAAAGTTTTTTATATACTCTAGATAGTAGTCCTTTGTCTGAGAAATAGCTGGTAAAATTCTTTCCCATATTGTAGGTTGTCTTTTTGCTCTGTTGGTGGTTTCTCTTGCTGTGCAAAAGCTTTTTAATAAGATCAGTTTCCAGTTGTTTTCTTCTGCTAGTTCCCATGCTGCTGAGGTTTTGTTCATAAAATCTTTCTATAAACCAATGTCTCCAGGAGTTTTACCTACCCTGTTTTGCAGCAGGTTTAGTGTCTCTGTTTTAATATTTAGGTCTCAATCTACTTTGATTTTACTTTGATGCATGGAGAAAGAGATAGAATCTATATAGTAGTTGTGGGAGTATGGCCATTTTGAAGATATTGGTTCTCCCTACCGAGGAACAAGGGATATCTTTCCATTTTCTCATATCCTCTTTGATCTCCCTTTTCAGAAGGCTATTGTTTTCAAAGTAGTGGTCTTTTACCTCCTTTGTTAGATTGATTCTTAGCTCACTTTTTTGTATGCTATTGTGAAAAGAATTGATTCCCTGATTTCTCTTTCAGTGAATCTGTTGTTCGTGTATATAAAGACTCTTGATTTTGAGTGTTGACTTTGTACCCAGCTACACTACTAAATCTGGTGATTAAGTCTTTTGTTTGAGTTTTAGTATCTTTTATATACAGTATCATATCATAGGCAATTAATGACAGTTTAACTTCTTCCTTCCCTATCTTTATTCCTTTTATTTCTTTCTGTTGTCTAATTGCTATGGCTAATGTTTTCAAAACTATATTGAACAGGAGTGGTGATAATGGACATCCTTGTCTTGTTCCTGATCTTAGTGTGAAAGATTTGTTTTTAAAAGTTTAATATGATGCTGAATATTGATTATTCATAAATAGCTTTTATCAGTTTGAAATGAAGACCATATATTCCAATTTTCTATAGTGATTTAATCATAAATGCTTGTTGGATTTTATTGAATGCTCTTTCTGCAGCTATTAAGATGACCTTTTTGTTTTTCTTTTTTTTTTTTTTTTTTGAGACAGGGTCTCACTTTGTAGTTCAGGCTGGTCCTGAGCTCACTATGTAGCCCAGGCAAGCCTCGAACTCAGCAGTCCTCCTGCCTCTGCCTCCCCAGTGCTGGGATTACAGGCGTGAGCCACCACACCCGGCAAGATGACCTTTTGGTTTTTGTCCTTGAATCTGTTAATGTGGTGTGTTACATTTATTGATTTACATATGTTGAATTATCCTTGCATCCCTTGGATGAATCCAAGTTGGTCAATGTATATGATCTTCTTGATGGTACTCTGTATTATTGGCCAGTATCTTAGTGTGGATTTTTGCATCAATATTGATTAGGGAGATTGGCCGGTAGTTCTTTTTGTTGGTTGGGTCTTTCTTTGATTCTGTAATCACTGTAATAGTTGTTTCTAGGAATGAATTTGGGAGTATTGCTTCCCTTTTGATTTCATTAAACAGTTTGAAGAATAGTGCCATTACCTGTTCTCTTAAAGCCATATAGAATTAAGCAGTAAAGCCATCAGAACCCAGACTTCTTTTTGTCAGTAGGTTTCTAATTATATTTTCAATTTCACAGACTGATATTGGGGTGTTTAGCATTTTAATATCTTCTTTGTTCAATTTTGGAAGTTTATATCTTATCTAGGAATCTGTCCATTTCTTCTGTATTTTCCATCTTATTGGAATACAAGTTCTCAAAGGAGATGCTTATTATCCTTTGAATTTTTGCTGGATCTGTGGTGATTTCCCCCTTTTCATTCCTGATTTCATGGATTTGAGCCTTCTCTTCCTTTGTTGATAAAGTTAGCTCAGGGTTTGTCAATTTTATTTATTAAAAATATCTTCCACTTTGGACACTATCTCTATTTTTATTTGAGAAATTATTTCTGATTTCCTTTTTTCTAGATCCTCTTTTGATACCTCTCAGAGAGTCCTGGTATTTGAGCTTCAGTTTTCTCTATTCCTATATTCCCTGCTTTCTGCTGTGGTAATGATTTTTGCATGTGGGTTCTTGAATTTTTTCTCATTTCTATTTTCTTGTTGTTGTTGCTGATATTTTTTGGTGTAATTCCTGGCCTGTTATTTGGGCAATGTTTAATGCAAGTCTCTTTCTTTTTAATATTTGGAACTCTTAGGAGATAGCTACTTCCTAGGTTGTCCTCTTTAGATCTCTAATGGCCCCTAAGTGATCTCAATTCTGTCACACCATGGAAAGTACTTAAACAAAACAATCACATTATCTTGATGACATAATACAATAAATATCATCAACAATATCAAACAGCATAGGAAATGAGAAGCTTTGACAATTACTATTCGGATACCTTTAACCTCATGAGTTAGATCTGTAACCATATATCAAAATTTAGAACCAGAGCCGGGTGTGGTGACTTACGCCTGTAATCCCAGCACTTGGGTGGCAGAGACAGGAGGATTGCTGAGTTTGAGGCTTGCCTGGACTACATAGTGAGTTCAAGGCCAGCCTGAACTACAAAGTGAGAGCCTGTCTCAAAAAGGAAAAAAAAAATTTTAGAACCAGAAATATGTTAAAAAAAATACAGGTCCTTCAGTTTAATAGCATCACCCTTTAGGAATAGTCACCAGGCAGTTGTGGAGTGGTGAGATAGAAGGAGAGGGAGCAATTAGAAATAGGGTTAGAGGATATAAAAAGCTCATATCACACAAACCCTGGACAATTTATAGAGGCTACAGACTAAAAGAAATGGAAGGAACAAGTACAAAACAGAACAGACTAAGAGCAGCAGGACAGCTAAACCTGTATTCACCCTCCTTTAATAGTACAGAAGAGAAAAAGAAGACTGAAATGTATTAACTTCTGAGAGCTGATACTGACCAGAGGATAAGAGAGAATGAAGGACCAAAAAATGAATAGGGGTAACCAGCAGCAACAGGGTAACAGGAGACTATTTTCCCTCCCCTATAAAAATAAGAGAGTTGGGTGAAAAAGAAAATCCAAAACTGAACAGACTCAGCAACAAGAGAATAGAGAAATGAAGAATGGAAGAGAAGTCAGAAACAAGAAAGAAAGAAAACAACAACAACAACAACAAAGCCAAAAAAACAACCAAAGGAGCTGTTCACAGTATCTCCTGTAGATAGTATGGTCAGTAGCATACAGATCAGAGTTGACTAGTCACAAAGAGACAGCTCTCATCTCCTATCTCGGTTCTGGCTGTATAGTACCTGAGTTGAGCTCAATGCATTCCTGCAGGCTTGAACTCTGCAAGAGTCCAGGGTCTTGAAGGTGGGACTGACTCCACAAATTCATCAATAATTGTACTTAACAGGATATCTTCACTCTTCCAGTAAGTGTTTTTTTGTTGTGGTGGTGGTGGTGGGGGAGGTGGACAGGGCAGTTGCACACTGAAGCCCTCTGTTATATCCCAGCACTGCTGCTTCACTTACTCAGTGTGCACAGACAAGTAAATGGAGTCTTTAGGGACTCTCTCCAATGTACCAATCCCATGAGAGATCAGGGCCCAAACATTTTGAGGAGAGACAAGAAGATAGACTCTCTGTGGGCTCCTTCTCCCAAGCTGGTGTGCAGGAGCTCAAGGCTTGAGTGCTGTGGGGAAGACAAGCCAGTCCCAGGCCAGAGGCCTGCCTGTGCAAGAGGAACACTTGCTAAGTATGGGCAGAGAAGTAGATGGAGTTTCTGTGGGGTCCTCTTCCTGTGCTGGTCACATGAGAGCTAAGGGCTTGAGTGCTGTGGGAAAGGCAGGCCAGTTCATGCAGGAACACCCCTTAATCAGTGTGGGCAGAGAAGTAGATGGACTTTCTGCAGGATTCTCCTCCTGCATTGGTTGGAGGAGAACTCAAGGCTTAAGCACTGTGGGGAAGGTCCATATCAATTTCTGTAGTGGTTATGCTCATTTACACTTCCACCAACAGTGAAGGAAGGTTCCTTTCACATGAAGAAGATACAATTTATTAAAAAGGAATTCCATCATGGACTGGAAGAATTAGGATTGTTATAAGTGTCCATACTACCAAAATTGATCTGTAGAAGTCAACTTAAGTGTCCCTCAATGAGTTAATGGATAGGGACAATGTGATACACAACACACACGTGCGTGCACGCACACACACATACACATGCACATACACACAGTAGGATTGTTCAGCTTTAAAATTTAAAAAGTTCTCATTTGACAACATGACACATTTGGAGACCATTAAGCAAAATAAGCCAGGCAGTATCAGACAAAATAGTATGCAATCTTCCTTATATGTGGAATCTAAAAAAGTTGAACTCATGTAAGAAAGGAGTAAAATTGTGGTTGTCAGGGCCTGGGGAGTGAAAAAATAGTCTGACATGTTGTCAAATGGTAAAAAGATTTTGAAAAATTAGTTCTGGGGATCTAATGTACAATATGATACCTTTCACAATAGCACCCAGAAAAATGAAATATCTAGGAATCAAGTTAACAAAGGAGGTGAAGGACCTCTACTCTGAAAAGTACAACACTCTGAAAAAGGAGATTGAAGAGGATATCAGAAAATGGAAAGATATTCCTTGTTTTTGGGTTGGAAGAACCAACATCATCAAAATGACTATACTCCCACAGCTATATATAGATTCAATGCAATCCTGATTGAAATCCCAACAGCATATTTCACAGATCTAGAGAAAATCATCCCAAAATTCATCTGGAACCACAAGAAACCTAGAATAGCAAAAGCAATTCTAGGAAACAAGGACATGGCTGGGTATATCAGTATCCCCAAGTTGAAATTTTATTGTAAAGCCATTGTGATAAAAACAGCTTGATACTGGCAAAGAAACAGACCTGAGAATCAGTGAAACAGATTAAAAGATCCAGAAACAACACCAGATACACTAAGCCACCTTGTCTTTGATAAAGGAGCCAAACATCCTCAGTGAAGGAAAGATAGCCTGTTTAACAAATGGTGCTGGAAAAACTGGGCTTTAACCTGCCAAAGACTGAAGCTAGATCCATCTCTCTCACTGTGTAGTAAACTAAAATCAAAGTGGATGAGAGGCCTAAATATTAAAACAGAAACGCTAAACCTGCTGTAAAACAGGTTAGGTAATACTCTTGGAGACATTGGCTTAGGGAAAGACTTTATGAACAGAATTTCTATAGCATGAGAACTAGCAGCACATGGGGTCTGATCTTATTAAAAAGCTTCTGCACAGCAAAAGAAACCACCAGCAGAGTGAAAAGGCAACCAATAATATGGGAAAAAATCTTTACCAGCGCCCCTCAGACAAAAGGCTACTATCTAGAATATATAAAGGGCTTTAAAAAATCAGCCTCACCCCAAATTTAAATACCCAATTCAAAAATGGGCAACTGAAATGAATAGACACTTTTCAGGGGAAGATGTAAAAGCAGCTAAGAAGTATATGAAGAAATACTCAACGTCACTGGTGATTCAAAAGATGCAGATCAAAACAACACTGAGATAGCATCTCACTCCACAAAGAATAGCTACTATTTCAAAATTAGACAGCAACAAATGCTGGTGAGGTTGTGGAGAAAGAGGAACCCTTCTCCACTAGGTGGGAATGTAGACAACTCTTGCGGAGATCAGTGTGGAGATTCCTCCAAAAACTCAGGTGAGAGGTCCCATTTGACCCTGCTATTCCCCCTGCTGGGGATATACACAAAACAATTACAAGATTCATATCACAGCAACATATGTGCCCCCATGTTTATGACAGCTCAGTTTGTGATAGCTAAGTCTTGGAAACAATCCAAATGCCCATCAACTCTAGACTGGATAAAGATGTGGTTTTTAAAAATAAAATGGCGTATTACTCTACCATAAAGAATGATGAGATTGAATCATATATACTCAAATAGACATAACTTCAGGACTTACTCATAATGAAATAACTTGGTCACAGATATGTAAATATCATATCTTTTCTCTGGTATGACAAATTGAAGTTGTAAATATGTTCTAGAATGCATGATTGATATTGTGAAGTAGTAAATATTCAAAAAGAAATGGGGTTTAGGTAAGAAATGAGGGGAAAGAAAAATTTGTGCTTGATAAAAGGAACCAAAGCTTTTGTAATAGGGGCGGGGTTTGTAGAGTGGGTAGGGGATGGGGAAAAATGAGAATTAAGTCATGTCATATACTGGTACACATTCTCAGTGTTGAGTGCAATTTTGATGTGTATATATAATGTACCAATAAATTAAATTAAAAAGTAATAGCTCTTTTGTTTGTTTTTTGAGAGAGGGTCTCATTATGTAGTTCAGGCAAGTCTTGAATTCATTATATAGCCCAGGCTGACCTTGAATTTTCAGCAGTCCTCCTAATTCAGCCTTCCAAGTGCTGTGATTTCAGATGTATGCCACTCTGCCTGGCTAAAGACTTTCAAGTATTGTGTTGAAATTTGTTAATGAAGTAGATCATATATGTTTTCACTATATGCACACAAAATTTAAATATGTGAAGTAATGAATGTATTAATGAATTAGATAAATGATAATCATTTCACATACATATGTACAAAATCTGAATTTAACTACTCATTTAAATATGTAACTATAAGTAAACACATATTTATTTAAAATACAAATTTTAATAATAATGAATAACAAATATATAATTTTGTATACTCTACAACATTGTACAACTCAAAATATACTATTTCTAATCAACCACACTGAAATAAACTGGGGAAAAATGAAAAAAATATTTTTATTCTTTGTAAATTAATGTAATACAGAATAATCTGTGGTACAATAGCAGTCATGAAGCTAAGTGTTTAACCAATAAACTATGCAGAAGGTCCTCCATTATCAAGTTTTCTCTAGTGGTGTAAAAAAATTATAATAAACTTAGTATCTTAAAATGATACTGATTTATTCATTTATAGTTCTGGAATTCAGAAACCTGAAATCAGTGTCACTAGTGAAGTCAAAAGCCAGTTTCTTACAGCACTAAGAGAAATTTGTTTGCTGGCCTTGATTTTACTTTCTGGAGACTGGAGACTGCCTGTATTCCTTACCTCAACCATACAACTTCTTGCTCCTATGGATTAAGATCTTGCTGCCTCATGTAAGAACCCTGGTGACTTACATTTAAGGGTGAAATGGCTAATTTTGAATAATCTCCCTTCTGGAAGATTAACCATGTCCACAGCCCCTTTTGTTATAGTAGTTCATGTTCATGGTGCCAGAAATTGGGGTGTGGATATCATACAGGAACCACTATTCATCTTACCACATCTTTCTATCTCGTAAGGGGTTATATCTAGCACCTTATATTTGTCTGGATTGTTATTTTCCTAGCATAGGCAATCTGGAAGTTATACTAAAGCAGTTGCTACCAGAGTTTTCAATATTTTTATGTTAAAGAGTAAGGTCTTTTTCTTTTTAACTGGTACATTTTATTGGTATATTATATATACAATCACAATTACACTCAATATTGAGAATTTGTACAAGTATATGACATAACTTACTTCTCATTTTCCCTTTCTTTCCCTTACCCACCCTACCACCCCAAGTTTTGTTTCCTTTTTTTAACCATCAATTTTTTTCTTTCCTCATTATTTACCCCTAAACCCCATTTTCCTTTGAATATTTACTATTTCACAGTATAGATCATGCACTCTAGAACACATTTACCACTTCAGTTTCTCATACAGAGAAAAGATACGTTGTTTACACATCTGTGACCTGTTTATTTCACTTGTGAGTGTGTCCTGAAGGTATGTCCATTTGAGTATAAATGATTCAGTCTCATTATTTATGGCAGAGTAATACTCCATTTTGTTAAAAAAAAAAAAAAGAAAAACAAACAAACACATCTTTATCCAGCCTGCAAGCACTCTGTCTGCCACCGGACCCTGGTCTTCCTTTTAATATACTTCTTTATTCACTCAGCCCCATAAAGTTGGGAATCTGGCAAGAGCGCACATTCCACATCCTGTCTGCCTGGTGCTTCTGTCCCTTTCTGTCCTCAGCTTCCCTAGGTATAGAATGAGAGTTGGACCTCTCTTTTAGAGTGATTTTTTGGCATAAATTTGTAATGAACAACGTGTGCTTTGGCTGCTTAGTGTTAGCTGTTGATATTCTTAATCTGTAGTTACTCATACTTCATTTAACTTACGTGGATTCAAGTAGTTTAGCGAAAAGAGCAACAACATAAAAAGTGGACTTTTACTCTCACTATTTTCATCAGTGAAAACTTCCAGAGCAAGGGTGAGAGAGGAAATAGGATGAAAGGCACCTGTCCCTTGTTGAATCTCAGCTCCCTGGGGCTGTGTTAATGATCTTGCCCACATAAGCACCTTCCTGCCCTGAAGAATTTTAATATTGGTGGTGTTTGAGCATTTTCCTCATAACACAACCCAATTTGTGGCTCAGAGAATGTGTCGAACTGAAAAGGAGAAAGAATTTCAACCTGAATGGAAGACAAACTGCACTGTACCTATTAGGGAACACTTGGAGTCTCCAGGAGACCTTCTTCCTGAGGGATTGAAAGAGAAATGAGGGAGTTTGCATGTTGACATCTATGCTTATTTAGAACTTTATCCTGAAGGAGAGATGACTTGGTTGTACCTATGGACTCCTGCACTCTTTACAGTGATTCTCAGCTTGAAAACTCTGTGATATCTCCACCAGCAAAACTTTTTTTTTTTTTTTTGGAGACAGGGTCTTGCTTTGTAGTTCAGGCTGGCCCTGAGCTTACTATGTAGCCCAGGCAAGCCTTGGACTCAGCAATCCGCCTGTCTCTGCCTCCCGAGTGCTGGGATGACAGGTGTGAGCCACCACGCCCGGCACTGTGGTATGTGGTATTGATTGCTGTTGGACGTGAATCATCACGCCCAGCATTGTATTGTGGTTACTGGGGATCGAACTCAGGACCTTGCACTTGTGAGGGAGGCATCGGAACCACTGAGCTAAATCTCCAGCCCAACCAGCAAAACTTTTAAAGCCTCAGTTTCAATACGTTTGCAGTATACACATATTTCTCCCTGGAAAAAGAAAACATTAATACATTTCAATGACAGAAGAATACTATAAGTTTAAGTCAAAATTGGCATCAAACTCATTATTTACTATTGCAGGAATCCCATCAGGATGAAATGATTGGATGTGTAAGAATGGTAGAAGTGTATAAGAAATTATCAACCCTTCACAGCAATACTTAATAGCCACAATGTGGTCACCCAACAGTAATGCATCCCAAGGGCCCCCCCAGTGTGAATTCACACAGTGCTGACCAGAGAAGCTTTTTTATTCCAGTTATTGTTGCAGAGATCAGCTTTCCTAAGATGTAATTTAATGGTTTGTGCTTCAGCTGTATCTGTTTATGTCCAAGAATATTTCTGAAAGGAAAGCAAGAATGATGTTGATATCCTTTTTATATTAGCACATACATAAACCTGAAAGTACAAAGTAGTTGATAATATATTGAGTATCCTTGATCAGTGGGGGACAAACAGATGGCTACACTCTCCCACATTCCAGCCCACATGTTGGCAATTTTGACCCATATTTTATACAGCTCTTCAGAAGGTCTAGGAAGATTGAGCTCCATGTACCCAAAGTGGGTTCCAGCTGATATTGTCAGCTCTTTCCCATTCTTGTTTCCTCTTTTCAGACTCCTTTACTCAGCCCTGGGGAATCACATCCCAAAGCAAAAGGCACATGTATAACTCTTTGTCTAAGACTCCACTTTTCCGGAAAAGCTCAGCTCAGGCATCAAACTGCATACATCTAGCTTCACATCTATCGTTTTTCTTCCTGCTTTTATTAAGTCTGGAATATTCCTTTTCTTTTATATTTAGCAAGTCTCTTTATCTTTAAAAATCTCTTCAAATATCATTGTTTGCATCAGAACTCAATTTGGATTTGGCATCTAGACATATCTTATTCGGTCCATGCAGTTTTCCCTGTAAATAAATTAATTATCAATACATTTACCTTAACTTATCTTTGTATTTCTATACAGTAGGAACTTGTGTTCTATAAAATTTTGATCATTAAATAGATATTAAACTACTTTGCAAAGGACAAAGAGTAATTGGCTTAATATATTTGTGGATCTTCTTTATCTACTCTCCAGTTGATGGACATTTGGGTTGTTTCCAAGACTGAGCTATCACGAACTGAGCTGCTATGAACAAGGGTGTACATCTGTCTTTCCAATGTGAGTTTTTAAGTTCTTTTGGGTATATTCCTAGCAGGGGTATAGCAGGGTCAAATGGGACCCGTAGTCCTAGTTTTCTGAGAAATCTCCACA
>PVIC010023086.1:0-26965 GCA_004025085.1 Thryonomys swinderianus | reverse complement strand
GCCCCAGGCAATAATTTTTTAAAAGAATATGTTTTACTATCAAAAAGAAAATCAGAGGACCAAGAGATGGAGGAAGTGGGGAGAGAGGGAAGGGGATAAAAATAGTAAGTCAGATGTGTTATGTACACATACCAACTCCCCACAAGCAAAGTAGCCATGATGTAGTACAAACGTACCAATAAAAATTTTGTGGCAAATCTAAAATTAAAGGTTCTTAAATTGCAATAGAATAGAGTCTCTAGTAGACTCTATTCCAGTGATGGCAGACCTTTTAGAGTTTTCCTGAAAACAAACAGCCTGCTACCGCACGCAGGCCAGAAGTTCACCATCACTGGGAGCCTATTCAGATGACAGAGATGACATTCCAGATCTGGCTATGAGCTTTCCAATTTAGTAGTTTTTAAAAAATGGCTCACTTTTTAAAAAATCCAACCCAGAAATATTATCCAGGCACTTTCTTTTCTTTTTTACATTCCTTGTGGCATTACACACCACTGTGGTTTCTTTCTAAGATCTCTTTTCCTGAATGACAAGCTGTGGTCTCCTTCTGCCATCTCCTCTGGTTCCTCTTACGCCTGTAACAACTCACGTTCATGGGCGGCGGCAGGCAAAGTACGAGTCAGAGACCAGCCCCACAGAAAATGAGAACCGCAGGCTGACCAAAGGCCTCTCAGGAACTGGGAGCTTGGAGAACCGTGAGAGTCCAACGAGCACTCAGAGAAAGCAAAAGGTTCACAGTCGGGCATTGGCAGGGTTGGGCGAACAGGAATTGAAAACAACAGCAAGGGAAATCAAAATAGTTTGTCTCTTAGTCAGTTCACCCTTTGCTCCTCTTACCATGGTGAATTCTAGCCAGATGGGACCCCGACCAAAGATCCCATCAGCATGAACAAACTGCCCAGTGAGGATGGGTGGGGCCCTTTGGGCGGGAGCATCTTCTCTTGTCGACAGGAAATGAATCCAATTACATTAATTTGAGCCAAAAAGGAAGAAAATTGATCATTAACTGAATATAGCTCTCAAAAAGTGTGCTTTCAGGAGTGAGCTAAAAATCACATTTCTCCAAGTATATTCTATGCACTTTGCTGTCTAGTTCAATACTCCAGAAGAAAAGAAAAAGGATTCTGAGATCACTCTGGGAGATGCTACATAGTCCTTTTACTAGAAGCATTAACCTGTGAAAGGTTTGAGAAGTCTTCTAATAAATACGTGGGCTCCTTTCATTTTATAGTTAGAACTGTTAGTGTCTTCCTTAAGAAATCCTCAAGACCGCAAGATGTTTTCTTTTCTTTTCCCCCCCCTAGCTTTCTTTTTTTTTTTTTTTGCTTTTTGAGACAGGGTCTCGCTTTGTAGTTCAGGTTGGCCCTGAGCTCACTATGTAGCCCAGGCAAGCCACCGCGAACTCAGCAATCCTCCTGTCCCTGCCTCCCGAGTGCTGGGATGACAGGCGTGAGCCACCACGTCTGGCACTGTGGTATGCGGTGTTGATTGTTGGTGGGCGTGTCTCCACGCCCAGCATTATATGTGGTTACCAGGGATCGAACTCAGGACCTTGCGCTTGCGAGGCAGGTGCTGGAACCACTGAGCCAACCCTCCGCCCCCCCCCCCCCAGCTTTCTTGTTCTTAGTTTTATGTTTGGATCTAGGATCCATGACTGTTTTCATGACTGGGGTCATCTACCACCATAAAAAGGGTCCAAGTTTTGGAACATGTTAAAAAGACCATTCTGTTCTCACTGAACTGACTTGGCTCCTACATTCCCCAAATCAGCAGCTTTACATGTGGGTATCTGTTCCATTTACACTATTCTGTGCCCTTAATGTAACTCTCTATATACAGAGCACTTCACTGGCTTAACAAAGCCCAATAGTTAAGTCTTGAAATCAGGTGTTATAAATCATATACCTTATGGTTCCTTTTAAATTTTTTCTAGGTATTCTAATTCCCACTAGAATTTTGATAGAGATTGTACTAGATCTATATGTACACATTTTTTTGAGAATTTGCATCTTCCCAGTTCTGATTTTTATAATCCACAATCATGAAATATTACACACACACACACACACCCCACAGACATTCCTCATTTAATGACCGGGTTCCATTTCTATGACTAGATCATTAAATAAATTGCTTGTTAAATGAGAAACTGTGTACAGTATGTACACTATAGTAGTCAAAAAATATGTTCAAAGGAAACTCCAACTTGATGACTTTTCTTTTATTTGTATAACTCTTATGTGTATTACTGTAACATATAAAGTTACAGTAATGTAACATATAAAGTTACAGTAATGTAACTTCTATAGTATATACTATAGAAGAAGCCACCAAAGGCCACAGTGCTACTGAGGTTCCTGCATCTTAAGTCTGAATACAGGTTGTGAGTCCCAGAGGCAGGCTGCAAGTCAAAGAGTGTGCCTGGTAGTAATTCAAAAGAATTGTTAAACGAGGAATGTATACATATATATATGTATGTATATATATGTATATATGTATATATATATATATGTACTTTTTAATCCTATTAAGTTTATCGGTACATTTTAGGTATACACTGACCACATTTATCATTGGGAATTTTTACCTGTATGTGATAATATTGTGGTTCTTGTTTTTTCCCATTCTCCTTCCCTCCTTTCCATCCCTCCAGCCCTTCCTATTTACAAAAGCTGTTGTTTCTTTCTTTTCACGTAATTTTTTCTTTCCCTACTTTCCTTTCCCCTACCCCCCCTTACTTCCCCTTCCTCTCTGAACCTTTCTTTCTATTTTGCATTCTCTATTATGCATTTTGGGCCTCATTTACCCTTTCAGTTTCTTACCCCAGGAAACAACCAGTATTTACATGTGTGTCCTATTTACTTCACTTAAGTGTATGGCCTCAATGTCCATCCACTTAGCTATAGATGTCTCCAGCTTATCATTCTTCGTTGCTTAATAATAAAGATGTTGGAAAAACTGGGTCTCAACTTAGCAAAGTTTAACACTAGACCTATATCTTTCACCATGCATGAAACTAAAATCAAGATGAATCAAAGATGTAAATATTAAAACAGGAACACTAAACCCGCTGAAAGATAGGTCAGATAGAACTCTTGAAGACAGTGGCATAGTTAAAGACTTCATGAACAAAACCTCAGCAGCATGGGAACTAGCACAAAGAATCACAATGGGGCTCTCATCTTATTAAAAAGCTTCTGCACAGCAAGAGAAACCGCCAACAGACTGAAGAGGCAACCCACAATGTGGAAAAAAAATTTAACCAGTTGTTCCTCACACAAAGGACTACTATCTAGAATATATTAAGAACTTTAAAAAAAAAAAGACTCCTTCAAACTGAAAAACCCAATTCAAAATGGGAAGCTGAAATAAACAGACATTTCTCTAAAGAAGTAGAAGCAGTAAATAAACAGGAAAAAGTTCAGTGTCACTGGTCATTTGAGAGATGCAGATGAAAACAACACTGAGATTCCATCTCACTGCGCAGAGAAGGGCTGCTATCACAAAATCAACCAACAACAAATGCTGGAGGGGCTGTGGAGAAAAACGAACACTTCTCCAATGTTGGTAGGAGTGCAGACTGGTACAACCACCGTGGAAATCAGTGTGGAGATTCCGCAAAAAAATAGGATTATCAGTCTCATTTGATTTAGCTATTCCCTTGGTGGGTATCTTCCTAAAAGAATAAAGACATCATACCTCAGTGACATACATGCACCCATGTTTAAAACAGCACAGTTTGTAATAGCTAAATCTTGGAAATAGCCCAAATGCCCAAGAAGATGTGGTTTTTCTAAAAAAAAAAAAAAAAAAAAAAAAATGGAGAATATATTTACTTTTTATGTCAGCCTTCTTAAAATTTTTTAACAATGTTTTATGGTCTTCAGTACTATATAAGGGTTTTATGCTGTTTTTGAGGACTTATTCCTATATATTTTATATTTTTAATGATGATCTTTTTACTTATTCTCTAATGTTCTCACTGCCCTAATTATTTCTAATGACTACTGACTGTATCCTGTGACTTCACTAAATACATTAATTGGTTCAAATAGTTTTCAAATTGATTCTATAGAGTTTTGTTTTGACCATACACAGCATGTCATGTGTGAATAATGACCATTTTATTTCTCTTCTGAAATGTAGGTTTTTACTTATTTTTGCCTCAGCCCCATCCTAAGCATTTAATATGCCTTATATAATAATTTGCTCTCCATTTAGCCCATGCTACAGTGTAGGCCCCAAATATTTCCCAGAGGGCCATGCACTGCAGACCTCCAGCTTGGCACGACTGGAAGTGGTGGAAGCTTATTAAGATGTGGGACCTAGAGTGGAGGCTTTCCAGTCACTGGGGCTGCCCTTGAAGGCATGTCCTGTCTCTTCCTCTCCACATCTAGGCCATGAATTGAAGGATTGTGCTACCCCAAGTATACCTACCACGAAGAGCTGTGCCTCTCACCCCACACCAGGGCTGTGAAAGTAATGGATGTGCCCCATCGCAGAAGGAGACTTCCAAAACTGTGCACAAAACAAACCTTTCCACTTTATAAACTGATTAAGATAGTGTGCTTTTTTATTATAGTTGTAGAAAGATGGTAAACAGCACATAAGAACATGAGGCTCAAAAAGGGTCAACAGGCACTAACGCATCAGGACTGGGAGGCACAGGAAATAGGAGTTGCTATTGAACAGTTTCAGTTTTACAAGATGGTAAAGTTCTGGAGCTTTGGCCCACATTGCATGTGCACATGGGATACACAATACTTCAAAATGGCTAGATTGGAAAATTCTGCGATATGTTTTAAAAATCAACATTTAAAGAAAAACTATTTGTAGAAACACTAACAGAAAAATTAATATAAATTCTAAAACAAGAACAACAATGCTGAAACCATTTTTTTAACCTATCAGATCGGCAAAAGTCCAAAGCTCTGATTACACTCTCGGTTGGCAGGGCTATGGGAAACAGTGCTCTCATCCATTTCCAAGGGAATCCACACTGACACAGCTGCTCTGGAGTCGGCACCCACCACACCTTCGATCTAGTAATTCTACAGCAGGGAATTTCATCATACACACGCGCTATGTGCACATGTGAAAGGACATAGTGACCAGGTTATAACCTTCAACACTGTTTACAATTGGAGGGCACTGGAAACAAACACCTATTGCTAGGTGACTGGTTAAATAAATTATAGTGCAGCCATACAATGAAATAGTGTGCACCTGTTTAAAAACAAGGAAGCTCTGTATTACAAAAAGGGAAAGATATGCAAAATATGTTATGAGTGAAACATTCAGAACTGTATAAAATATGTGTAAAAAGGACAAAATAATCATATATATTTTTATATATTCTTGCATATAGATTAAGAAGTTCTAGAAGGATACACGGAAAAATAACAGCAGTGATTTGGGGGCCTAAAATGGGGAATGGATGGAGAGGGAACTGGCTAGGGTAGGAAGAAAATTCCTACACTTACAAATAAATTTTGATGATACCAGTGATACTAATCTATTCATACAACTATTTACCAAGTATCTAGCATATGTCAAGTAGGCACTGGCAATATAGCACTGAACAAGACAAAGTTCTTGCCCTCTTAGAACTTACATTCTAGGGGAAAAAACCAAATACCTGTGTGTGTGCATGCGTGCATGTGTGTGTGTGCGCGCACGCGCTCGCACTGTATATACATTTTAAAAATTTATAACATAAGTTAAATAATGTCAGAGAGCTATTTTTAAAAATGCAAATCAGGATAAGGAAAGACGGAGTAAAGTGTCGGAAGCGGACTCGGGTGCTGTTTGGCCAGAGCAGTCCGCGAAGCCTTCCTGAGTCCGCCCTGGAGTGGGTGCCCGAAGACGGGAGGCAGGACAGGGAGGGAGACAGCTTTCTAGGCAACACAGGCCTACGGCGGAACACGGCTGAGGCGGTTCCAGAAGCAGCAGAACTACCCGGGCGAACCGAGGGGGCAGAACAGTGGCCAGCAGTGACGCAGGCCTGGCCCGGGGGCGCGGGCTAGTGGGACCCAGGTGGGGTCAGGGTGGCGCAGGCAGCCCCTCGGAGGGTTAGAGATGCCCAAAGGGGCCTGGCTGGGATCCAGGTGGTGCAGGCTGAGATATTTCAAATCTAGTCAGGAAACGGCTGCACGTCAGCTTCTCTCCAAGGTCCCCGTCCCCGCGCTGCTCTGGCCTCCAGACCCCACTACTAACTGCAGTCACTCACTTGGTCCCGCAGCGCTCAGGACCCTGGAGTCACTGAGACTCGGCAAGCGCTGGGCTGGGTGAAGATCGGCCCTTCCCGGGCCGCTCGGAACAGCGTGTCCTGGGCTTCCATCCCAAGAGGCAGCTGGGGCCCAGGACTGCCGCCCGCTTTCCCACCCAGGGAGCAGGGCGAGGAAGCAGGCGGGAGAAACAGCCCGAACAGCCCTTGGCTAAGGGGCCAGGCGCAGACAGGAAAGGGGAAACTGGGCGGCGAAGCCCTCGGTCAGCAATCTCTTCTCAGCAGTTTCCAAGGGACTGGCGAAGGCAGCCTTTAGCACTCCTACGCAGTGCATCTACCACATCAGACATTCTGCGCACATTTGGAGCTACAGAAGTGTCATGTACCAGGAAGTTCTTTGTTTTTCCCCAATACACAGTTGAAAGGAAAATGAAATGTCAATTTTGGCAAAATGCCAAATGTGATCTTAACATTCTCATAGCTGCACTTGATAAAGTCAATATGTATTACATAACAATGGGTAGCTCCCGGAATCCTCAATTCAAATTAGAACAAGAACAGTGGAAACAAGACAACTCTCATTTCACATATTGAACTTCTAGATACTGTGGTGTTGGAAATTTCATTTGGTAAGTCACCACAGAGGAAAACATCTTAAAAACACAATGATTCCCCCAAAGTAGCATGACATTCCTCAGGCTGCTCACCACTTCTAACTGCAGTCACCCAGCTTTGCCTCCACGAAAACACCTTTTCCTGCTCTGAGATCCAGGATCTCAGCCTCATGTGACATTTCAACTTCTACTTTATTCTCACTCATTTAATTTCTTCAAACATAAAAATCACCAGTTTAATTAAACCACAGTAATATTCCCTAACACGAATTTGTAACATGAACCTCAACTAAAGGAAAAGCAACTGGAAGGAACACAGGAGAAATCTAAGTACCACTTGGAAGGAGCAGATCTCAGGACAGCAGATACATATTGACTCACTTTCATTTTCTGGCTGGAAACAGCTTCATTCAATGTAAGACAAGACATTAAAAAACATTTTACACAAGCAGACCTGTTGAAAAGCTGAAATGCTTCACAGCCTTCCTTTTCCTTTTTAAAAACAACTTGTAGAAATGCTGAAACTTTCTTTTAAGTAGATCTAGCACACAGCATTACAAGCCAGACAGGGACTTGATTTAATCTTATGGGAGTTACTCTTCCAATCCCTTTTATATTAAAAAGTCATAATAGTTTTGTTTTGTTTTGTTTTAAACTACTTACACCAAGCTGACGTCTGGACAGACAGCATGAAACTAGAAGCAGCCACCGATTTCCCCACAGACTAAACTTTGTCCCCTTCCTGGCTCTGTCTGGATCAGGTTCACACTGATACATTTTACTGGCCTTGGAAGCTACCACTGGGCAGCACAGGTGGGAGGGTTTGTTAACTTAGTTCCTGGTGCACAATCGCTCATTGGCAACTTCTCAAAGGCTGAATTAAATGTGTTTTTTAAGAGACAAATGTAAGAAAGATTACAGGGAAGCCTGGAAAAAAAAAATTTCAATCTCTGATGGCCAGGCTTTGGTTTCAGTGGGGATTTCCTACTCCAATATGTTTCTAGGATATATGGATATATATACCCTAGTCCTCTGAACTTCAAATATCTTGGTGTCTTCCTTTATAAAAGTTTCCCCTCCTCCTCTACATCTGTATATTGTGCAATAATGGCAGAAAAGGGTCAGAAGGCTGTTTCTCTGAGGTTCTTCATCTCTGTTCACCCTATTTTACTAGGGAGAGAAATGACACGGAGTTCTTAGTAAACTTAGTGCTTTCTTGTAAAACACCCACTGATTTAATGCAGAAGTGAGAACTTAAATCCCAAATTCTGTTCTTTGCTAGATAAAGGCTGTTTTCTCCTTTCCATTCACTAAGCTTCCCTTTCCGAGTACCTAACATCTGCAATTTGCACACTGGCCTTTGAAGCCCCAACCATTTATGACGCACTCAGTGTGCGTTACCTTCCACTCCCCCAGGCAGTGCACGTGGGAATCACTGTGACACCTTCTCACTCCACCTCTCTGCGTGCACTCTCCTTCACTATCCTGTGGATCCCCTGCAGTGGGCGCTGGGAGAGGCAGAATAATACCCTTCCCCGAAATCATCAGAACTTTTCAATAGATGACATGACAGGGCCAGGGGGCTCCCGTGGGTTTGATGAAGGTTAGGAACCAGGGCACGAGGAGCTTACCCTGAGGGCCCATACGAACCGTGCGGACCCTCCAAGGCAGTGGGCCTTCCCTGCTGTGGTCGGAGCGCCGCTGAGGAGCACTCAACCAGCTCTTGCTGGCCTTAAAGACGAAGGCGGCCTTTGGAAGCTGGACGAGGCAAGAGACAGATTCTGGAACAGAGCCCTGAAGACACCTTGATGTTAGCCCAGCAGACCAAGAGCGGTCTTCTGACCTACAGAACTGTAAGATAACATACATGTGTAGGGTTTTCTGCCTTGTTTTTGCAGAACCGAGGATTGAACTCATGGCCTCTGTACTGAGTTACATCCTCAGCCCTTTCTCATTTTGCATTATGAGACAGGGTGTTAGTAAATTGCCGAGGGAGAGCCGGCCATGGTGGGGCATGCCTGTAGTGCCAGCACTCAGGAGGCTGAAGCAGAAGGACTGCTGTGAGTGCGAAGCCAGCCTGGGCTACATACTGAACTCAGGCCAGTGCTCGCTTCGGCAGCACATATACTAAAATTGAACTCAGGCCAATCTGGACTACATAGCGAGACCTCGTCTCAAAAAACCAAAACGAAAATCAAAGCTGAAGCAAAAACAAAAATGCAAACATGAACAAACAAACAAATAAACAAAAGATCAGAAACAAAACAAAAAGGCCCAGCTGCTCAGGTTGAGTTCACACTCCAGCCCCTCCTGCTTCCGCAGTGCTGGGATTAATCCTCAGAGTGCTCCATGAAGGGCTCACACCATCACAAGCAGCTTACATTTGGATTAAATTTGGGTTGTTTGAAGCCACAAAGTTGATCAAAATTGTTTTATTGCACCAAGAGATAAATAATATGGGTACTTTAATTTCATGGTGCCCCTTTAAAAATATAATACCAAAAAGAGTACTCTAAATGAGGTGCAATTTAGAAAAAAAATAATTACAGAACTATCAATTTCCAGGGTGGGGATTTAGCTCAGCAGGGCAGCACCTGGCCTGCAAGTTCAAGGTCCTGAGGTCAATCCCTAATGCTGCAAACAAAGAAAAACTATCATTTTCCTTAATCTGGCTGCTATAAATTTATTATTTTATATTTTAATGCAATATATTTTTGATTCAATAGACTCCTATGTCTTTATTACATGGGCTATATACAACCAAATGTCTGACCTTTCTTTCTCTCTCTCTTTTATTGGGGTCAAACACACACATTTCTGAAGTATGAATCCTGGTTCTATTTAAAGTTGATAGAAGAAATACAAACAGCTCTTAAATATATGAAGACATTTGACCTTGCTGAGTATAAGAGAAAGAGAAGCCAGGCATAGTGCCGTACACTTGTAATCCTAGCACTGTGGGAGGCTGACGAGGAGGATCCCAAGTTCTACCCAGAATAGGCAATTTAGCAAGACCCTGTGTCAAAACTTGAAAAAGTGAGAATGTAGCTCAGTGTGAAGGCCCTGGGCTCAATCTACAACCCTGAAAGGAGAGAGAGAGACAGAGACAGAGAGAAAGACAGAAGCAGAGAGCCAGGGGGGTGGGATTAAAGGTAGAATGGCATTATTTTAATTTTTAAATTAGCAAATTTCAAAAGGATTTATTAGTCAATGTTGGTGACTTTATGGAAAAGGCACATATGTAATGGAAGACAAATTGGGAAATTATACACACACCCCTTCACCCAGCCATAACCAAATGGACTCACATGTATAGGATGTGTGTGCAAGTGTATGGATACTCACTGCAGCCCTGTTTATAAAAGTGAAAGACGTCAGTCAAGAGGGATCTGATCAGTTAGATTCCAGTGCAGATATCTCAGAGGGATACTGACAAAAAGCAACTTCATGGTGATCAGGAATAATCAGACTATATTAAATGGAAAGGGAGCAGAGAGCAATATATTCAGAATGCAACTGTATCTGTTTGAGAATGTGTGTGTGTGTATGTGTGTGTGCACGTAGGATATCTAAGAAGTCAGAAACGGTGTAGACACATACTTTTTTCCTTTTTGAATCCATAATAAAGCTTGTATTACCTATTTAAAGACACACGGGGCTGGGGATTTAGTTCAGTTATCCCCTGTACCAAGAAATAAAGATGTTAGTGGGTGTGGTGGTACATTCTTGTAGTTCTAGCCCTCTGGGTGGTTGAGGCAGGACAGATCACAAGTTCAAGCTCTGCCTGGGAAATTTAGTGACTTACCAAGACCCTGTCTCAAAAAACCCCCACACAAACAAACATAAAGGAGGGCTAGAGAATATAGCTCAGTGTAAAGACCCTGCCTAGGTTCAATCCCCAGTGATGAGGGGGAGAAAAAGGTAAATGCAATATGGTAAAACTACAGTAGTGGAAAAAATTAGGAAAATTTCATGAAAGCCAGACTTTAGTTAGTGGTCAAGCAATAATGTTGATCTGTTAATAGTCACGTAACAATGTTAATTTGTTACTTTTGACAAATAAGCCTGTGGCTAGAAGGGATGTTACCATAAGGAAAAACTGTGTAAACTATAATAAATTTCTATACTGACTGGAAATCTCTGTAAATCTAAGATTATTATGAAAATAACATTTTTTTTTTTTTGAGACAGGGTCTTGCTTTGTAGTTCAGGCTGGCTCTGAGCTCACTATGTAGCCTAGGCAAGCGTCAAACTCTGCAATCCTCCTGTCTCTGCCTCCCGAGTGCTGGGATTACAGGCGTGAGCCACCATGCCTGGCACTGTGGTATGTGGTACTGATTGTTGGTGGGCATGAGTCTCCACGCCCAGCATTGTATGTGGTTACCGGGGATTGAATTCAGGACCTTACGCTTGCAAGGCAAGCGCTGGAACCACTGAGCTAACCCTCTGGCCCCGAAAATAACATGGTATTAAAACAATAAATATCATTAAAAATTATTGGGTGGCTTTGAGTAAAATTGGTTGGAGAAAAGAGAGAGATTAGAAACAAAGACACCACAGTGTGAAGTGACAGGACATTAGGTAAAGGGCATGAGAAGAAGTAACTGTGAGACACGGGCCAAAAGGAAAAAATCAAATTATTTGCAACATCACTGGGAAATCAGGTTAGTGAAACTAAAGACAAAAGATAGGAAGAAGAATGAAATTAATTTAATTCATCCAACAAATACTTGTGGGTACCCACTGTGCCAGACATGATGGATGAGGTGAGAGAGCTTGTAAAAGCCAAGGACGGAGTGACCTTGACATGTCCAGAAGGCATCTGCACAACAGGACAGGGGCTCGGGTGGGGGACAGCCCAGGACAGCTGGGAAAGATGAAAGCGGGAAGAGGAAGGGGAGCCAGTACTGAGCTGCGGGCACAAGCGCGGGGAAGGGAGTGCTGGCCAGGAAGACAGTGATGGAGTGGGCAAGGGGTCTCGGGAGGAGGCAGGGGAGTGTCTGGAAACTGAGGCCAGGGAAAGAGCTAAGAAACGGTCCAGCAAATGCACCGTCCAGGAACTAGGGACACACAAAGATCGCAGGACAGCTGGTTAAAAGAAAAAAGAGAGATCATCGGTGGAAAAGAGCCGAAATGGAATCCAGACTGCAGAGGTCAAAATGTTCTTAAAGAAAGCATGCTTGATTTAAAGGCCCTTGGGAATGGGGGTTCCATTTGCCTTCATGCTTCTTAAACTGGGGTATCTGAAGCCACAGGGTGGGTATTTATGTTATATCAGCTTTATTTAGGAGAAATTAATTGGAACAGGAGAGTGCAAAATTTGCATGCATGTTTAAGACAAACCATTATTTATCTTAATATAATCCTGATAATTACAGACTTCTATTGTTTAAGAGAACACTAATTTTAAGAACCATCAAAATAAACCAGCCTCTTGCCTTAATGTTTGGATTTCTAAACTAAAAGTTACCTTACATAGGAAATAGCTTCCAATACTGCACGTTATATCATATGAAATTACCTCTTGAGGTGGAAAAGCAAAAAGCTTTAATGCATACCGAACCTGGAAGGCATAATTACAGCTCTTGTAAGTAATTCCTTCAGCCCAGGTTGTGCCTTTCACAATGAGTAACAACCACAGGGACATGTCACTTCTTCATGTCTCCTGCTGCCTCCGACTCACTTTCAAGATTCTGACACCATCACGTTTGCAAAAAGCAAATCTGAAGTCAGAGAGTAAAAACTAATAAATTATTTTCTAGTCCATGGTCAAGAGGTCGGTAGAATTTAAACACAGATTCAGGGACTATGCATTGCGCACTCAGAAAATAACAAAATAATACCGAGTAATTTGGCATTACCTGAGGGGCAGAAGAAGCACACAGCTACACCCAGAGACTGCACTCAGGCATACGGCCCAGCAAGGCCTCCTGGGGTGAGTCGAGACACCCCCATCGGCAGTGAATGTGCCTGGGATGGAACTCGCTCTCAGCCAGCCAGACTTGCAGGCCTGAGACGCAGCTTCACCCCTCTGACCAGTGTGCTATGCAAATGTCATCTACCATTTTCTGTGTGCGGTATCATGTGAACAAGAGTAATTCTTGCACACATGGCCAGTACGTATGTGGAATATATGTACATGTAGGACCGATGTTTGTAATAACTGAAAACAGGAACATCCCAAAATTCTGTCAGGCAATTCAGCTACTAGTCAATTCTGGAATGCTCATACAGCAGTGAAAACTAATAAGCAATAGCTATACTCATTGACACAGATAAGTCTAAGGCTAGAATGTGGGGGGGAGATGTATGTTCCAGAAAAAGACATACAATATGATTTCATTTTTATAAAATTCAAAGCCAATGAATACGGTTTGGGATATACAGGTATGGGATAAAACTACTAAGAAAAGTATTAGCACAAGAGAAATATTAACAAAATTCAGAACTTTGGTCACCTGTGCAGTGTCAAGAAACCCAGGGACCTGGAAAGATCAAACAGGACATACTAGGGAGAAAGGGTCAGGGTGGCTTCCGAAATAGAGCTGTAGGTATGCACACATTCTCTCTGTATGCCATGAATGTTTTATGAAGTTTTTGAATTTTGAAAAGACTGCCCTTATACTTAGTAACTTAAAAGCTTTTTGTAGTGGTGCTGGGGTTCAAACCCAGGGTCTCATGTGTGTTAGGCAAGTGTTCTACCGGTGAGCTGTACCCCAAGCTCCTTTTTCAAAAGCTCTGTTTTGTCCAAAGTCAGAGAAGAGAGCAACTGAATCCATCTCTCAGCAGAACGAGGCCTGTGGAATACAAGGGTCAAAATTGGCCATGCCAAATTAACTAGAACTTTCACAAAAGACTCGCAGACTATCCAATTTCAACAAAGTGTTTGAAGTTTCCCCAGTAATTAAATTTTAAAACTAATTTAAAATGATGGACTATATGTGTAAATTTTGGTGTTAAATACAGATTTAAAGATTCAGGGCTGAATAAATTGATGGTCTAGAGACAAATAACTGCTTTCTGCTGTTTACTACCCAGTCACCACTGCATTGTGTATTTGGACTGACAGAGGACAGCACCGCAAATCATCTCGTACGTCCAACAATGCTTGTGCAGTCAGATGCTTGTCTGCCTGATCAGTCATTTAAGGGCAGGTTTATAAAGCTTCAAGAGCAAAACCTGGGTAAAACACACCGTAGACATTCTCAGAATTCCTGCTTGTTCTGTCTCCTGTACTTTATGGGCCACTGGGAAGCCATTTTTCCTAGCACTGGATATTTTGCCAACCCAGAAGAAACATAATAAACCACAAAGATATAAACTTCCAAATTAACTAAATGTATTATTTTTGATTTGGAGTGTAGAGAAAATCCAGTTTGAACTCTCCCTTTCATAGTAAAACAAATTTTATGTCACTTTAAAAGCAGATGTTAATGTTTACACAAAAGCAATATCTCTTTGCCTTTTTTTTTTAATCCTCCCTTTAAAGTTTTAATGGTTGAATGACCTTGCTGGAATTCCCCTGTCAGCCCTGGAGTATCTATTGGAACTTCCAAACAGAAACTCCACTCACATGACACATGAGAATGGAAGGCCAAGGGGAACCTGTCTCTGTACCTTGAACTCCCCAGGTTAGTTCACAGGTGAATCAATAAACTTTATACACAAAGACTTCCTGTTTTCTTCTAAGGCTATTTAAGAAAAGATTAAATTCAAATGTATTTGACAGGTCAATATTCTCCAGTCATACACAGACAGATTTTACATATTTACTCAATTCCAGAAATTCTCTTTGACACAACTTTAAGGTATCAAAGACGCACCCATTTCCAACTCTTTCAAACAATGCGTATATCATGCTGAAGTAGGACTCTGAGTCCATTTTGATTCCTGCGATCTTGTCTTAGAAATCTAAATAATGAGGCTTTTATTGTGTCTGCTTGATTTCAGAATTCCTGAAGCATCTATTTTCACAGAGAGAAAGTATTCAGATGTCTTGTGAAAAGGGTCAGAGGAAATCTGTCCTTTCCCATTTGATCCAGTTATGAAAACAGCCGTGAACCGCTGAAAATCCACGGGTTACAGGGAACAGCATAAAACAACCCACTTAGCCACACCTCTAGTTTCGCCCTGGGCACTCTGCTCCCTCATTTCCAGAAGGTCAAAGTACACTAAGTGTTGCTTGGTCATTACTTTCAAAAACTCTTATAGGGTAGAAAAAAACATAACATTTCACAATCGGAGTTTCTACAGCATATGCTGGCTGGTGTTTCAGAAACTGAGTGTGGGGAGAGGACAGAGAATCGGGGTGAGAGGGAGCTATGAAGTAGCTGCTTGCTAGGAAATAAGCAGGTAGCTGTACTCTGGGGTGGGAAGAGGGGAAGAGAAAGCAAATGGTTTACTCAGAGGGGAACCCTTTCAGAATTCCCCGAGATGAGGAAGCAAGGTGAGACTGACCCAGGGACAAAGCCCCCAGGGAGACCCTCACTTCGAAAAACCCACCAGTGGTTAAGGTCATTCCCTGGAGACTCCGCCGCAGTGAAAGGTCTCTGCTGTTGTGAACAGCTGGCTTTGCTTCTTACTCAAGCTTTTCTGTCTAGAGCAGCCAGCTGGTTCCCCCCTATCATAAATGTCTTCTAATTTCATATTAGACCTGCTGATGCACAGTTTCCACCTTGCAAAGGGCAAACCCCACGCTACTGGTGCGGGGATGGGGAGTGCTTGCCCATCACGCAAGAGGCCTTGGTTTCAACACTGCGATTGCGAAAACAAACCACAAAATTGGAGCATAAGGGAACATTTAGCAGCATGCACTGCTTGTTAAAATACTTTTCCCTAGGCCATCTCCATGGACTTTTTATAATAATGGCTGGAATCTTCTTACTATGACAGGCTTTTTAACAGAAAAATTTCAAACCAGAAGTGTTAAATAAAAATCACAGAAGGTTCTAGTTTTGGGCTAAGCCCCTGCCCCAACAAAAGAAATGGAGTTACTCATGTCTAAGTAAAAAACCAAGTAAAAACTGAACTGTTCTTCTAACCTGAGAAATCAAATTTACCAAATACGCCAGTTTAATTAAAATCAGTATTAATTTATCCTTACCGAAAAGAACTTGAAGTAACCTAATGTTAGTCAACTACTTTTTTTCTATTACTTCATCTCACTGTCCCCATCCTGCAATGAAAGTAATAGGGAAATGATCGGTTTGCTTTATAACCAATTGTTTTCTCTCTAGGACTTCACTTCCGTTTATACTTCCCTACTCTCACCTACTTAGCAAAAAGAAAAAAATGACCATCTCTTGAAACATTAGCAAGACATTTCATATTTGATATTAACAAGTACAACTATGTCCTAGTCTTTACTTCCTATAAATACTTTGTTTTCTTCTCGCGGTTTTGTAACACGTCATACAATCCCTGAAGTGCTCCGAATCTTCAAAGTAGTAAATATGTTTTTGTTTGCTAAGCGCATGGCTGAACCAGATGCCCTCGGCGGCTTCAGGACCGGAGCGGCGTGGAGAGCGAGGGGCTGGCAAGTGCAGCCCCGTCCTGTGGGCCGGGGGGCTGTGGTTAAGGGACCGGTGAGGTCATCCATCATGCCCATGTGAGCAATCACCCCGAAAACCCAAAAGGGCAGTTTCTGAGCGCTTCCGGGCAGCTGAACACATTGAGGCCCAGGAGGGGCACCCCGGAGCGCGGGGACCCTGCCCAGTGCGCCTCGTGTGTATCCTGGGACGTAAGCACAGCCTTGCCTTGAATGGTACGAGCAACTTGAGCATGGGAAGAGGGTGTGAGAGCCAGGGCCAGAGGTGGTCGTCATCGGAAATTGGGGCACAGTCTTGAGCACTGAGCCTTCACCCTCTGGGATCCGGTGCTGTCTCAGGAGCGTTCGGACTGCACTGAACTGAAGACAGCCTGTTGTTTTCCAAGCAGAACTGACTGTGTGGTGTGTGGGGAGCCCCCTCCCCACATTTGGTCACAGAAGTCTTTTGAGCTGATTGTTATCCGTGAGAGGACAGGAGAAACTGAGCTTCTGTTTACTCCTTCTATTCACATTCTTGGTTTCTGTTTGCTTTGCTTTGTTTTTTGAGACAGGGGCTTGCTAATGTAGTTCAGGCTGGTCTTGAACTCAGTGTTGCTCAGGCTGGCCCCGAACTACAGGCTGTCCTCCTGCCTCAGCCTCCCACATGCTGGGATTGGAGGTGTGCAACACCACACCTGGCACTCTGTTCACATTTTTAAAAGCTATATAATATAAAGATGGCTCAAAGGATATTAATTTAAGACGCTGGCATGCGGAAGGGGAAAGTAGAATTTCAAGAACATCTCTTCTTTTGTGTTTCTTATATTTTAGTCCAAATATATTTACAATAAAAAATTCCAATGAAGTTATTTTCCATGCAGAGAATTTTATGTGATATTATCAAGACATAACTCTCAAATGCAAAATTAAGAAACATTTTGATTTCTATAACACAGTTACATTTCTCAAGTAAGGGAAAATATACCCAGTGGGCACCCCCAGGTTTTTTCTGACAAATTGATATCCTCTGCTTGGATCTCTCTTTTCTGTGGTTAGCTCTGAAATAGCTTAAGCAAAAATCATAATAGCAACAATGAGTCAATGAAACACTTCCGGATCCCATTCAGTCCACCTCACCACCCCTTTGAGAAACAGTTTCTCGCCAGTGTATCCTACTGCCTTATCCCGGGAACCTGTGTCCAAAACTGGGACGTTATCATAGCACTCTGACCTGCCATGTAGCAATGAACAAACTGCACAAGGTTGCTTCTCTTTATTTAGAGGCCGGATGCCAGAGATAAGTGGAAAAAACAGGCACTCCAGAAGTGCCTCACTAGCCAAAGAACTTTCCAGTTCTAGTCCACAAGTAACTTCCACCCTCTGCTCTTCAGGAACTCAACTACCACTCTGAATCTGTTGTTTATCTCAGAGATGGACCTTTTTACCTTTTCATGAAAATAGCAAAGATGCTTTCGAAACCTGTTTTACTCATTTTTTTTCTTATTTTCAATTACCTTATCAGTTTGCTCATGAAATTCAGAAAGTATATCACTATGCCTCTTTGAAGTTTTACACTCATATAATATACTTTCTCCCATTGGTTGCTTTCCTCCTTGCTTACACACTGCCTGGAGTTTTCCTGGGAGAGCTTTCCTACCTATCTCCACTGTGTTTGAAATGCTGTCTCCTACTGACTATTTGCATAAAATTCTGTAATATACTTGCATCAAGAGGCTTTAGATTTCAGCAGAATGCATTTCTCCAACAGCCATTCCTCATGTAATTAATAAGTGTTACTTTGTTTAGAAATAGCCTGATTATAGTTTAGCCCCTTGGAGTAGCTCAAACTGGGAAATGTCTGCACTGTATAATTTGCAACTATAAAACTCTGCTGGGGTCAGGCCAGAGGCTGACCTGGTCAATGGAAGGAGACCTGAGCTTTCGCTTCCATCTGCATCTCAGCAGCCTGCAGTTCTGACGATCACATGGCTCAGTGGGAGGAAGCAGCCACACGAGTGACCGTCCTTCGCCTTGGCCTGGGCCTGTGCAGAGACAGTCCACCCTCAGAGTGATCGGGGAGAGAGAACTTCTCATGGAAAAACAGAATTCAAAAACCCCATGGTTGGGCCGGAGGGTTAGCTCAGTGGTTCCAGCGCCTGCCTCGCAAGCGCAAGGTCCTGAGTTCAATCCCTGGAAACCACATATAATGCTGGGTGTGGAGACACGCCCACCAACAATCAACACGCATACCACAATGCCGGGCGTGGTGGCTCACGCCTGTAATCCCAGCACTCGGGAGGCAGAGACAAGATTGCTGAGTTCACGGAGGCTTGCCTAGGCACCATAGTGAGCTCAGGGCCAGCCTGAACTACAAAGCAAGACCCTGTCTCAAAGAGCAAAAAAAAAAAACAAACCCATGGTTCCCAGGCCCTGAAATTCTTTGAGACACTGAGAACACGGTGGCTACTTCCTCACTGCTTTTTCTAAATAACGCTCAGCCTCTCACGAGGGCAGTAAGATTTATAGCTTGTACTCAATATCATGTTTGGGATGGATCCACGTTGATACAAGCTCTACAATGAACTGTTGAATTTTATTTCAATGAATAAATAATCCAGCAAAGTTTATCTGCCCAGTCTTCTCTTGGTGGACAATGTCAGCTGTTTCCTCTTTCTTTTCCTTTTCAAGCATATACAGCAAACTTGTTAAATAGATCACTTAAGTGAATGCGAAAGGCCACCCTACTAACCACCCCCCTTCATTTCCAGTCGGAAGTACAGGAGCTCTTCCAAAATAACTGGATGAGGAAGAGACTCCAGACAATAAATTGGTCCACGTGGCAATGTGAGGGACTGTGAGCTCTGAGACACCAGGGAGCCCTGATGGGCCTGAGGGCCCCCCACGGCGTCTAGACTGTGAGTGAGGTGAGTATGCAGCTGAGAGTAGTAAACACAGAGGATCACTGGATTGACACAGAACGGTGACCACAAAGGACACAGTGACTGGGAGCAGATCATCCTTCCGAGATGTTCCAAGCTAGGAGGACTGGTACTTTGGTACTAAGCATATGAAAGTGCCACTTGTTCAAGCTCTTCCGAAGTACAATTTGTAGAAACACAAAACAGTTTAGTTCCAAGTATGCTGTGACTCTACTCCTACAAAGTTTTCTAAAGCTCCATCAGAAGAGTGGGTTCATCTGAAAGCAGGTGCAGCCTTTGAGTACTGAAAGCAGAACGCAGCAAGAACAGAGAAGCCGTCGGGACACAAAAACAACGAGGTGAGTGGGTATAGAGGACAGGACTGATTCCCAGTGCCCGTCAAGAGGAATAACTACTGGCTGAAAAGTTTCACGACTTTCATTTCCCCTTTACTCTATCATTATTTTTCTCTCTGGGCTGCAGTTTGGGTATTTCTTTTACTGAATCTTCAAATTCCTCAGCAGTACTGTCCGTAAGCCTGTCAAAGGCGTTCCTTGTCTGGTTGGTCTCACTGGTTTTCTTTTCACTTTAGCACGTCACTCGGTCCTTTTCAGCGTTTCTATTTGTTACCGTTTGGATCAGAAGTGAGCTGGACAGGCTCATGCACTCAGAGGTGCAGCTTTGGGAAGTCACAGGTGACGGGGACGCTAAGATCATGAGCTCCCATGAGTGCGGGGCTGAGAGTGCTGCTGGGGCTGGGGCCTGGCAGGGAGGGAGGTCACTGGGCGACCCTGACAGGTCCACTCTTGTCTCCCTCCCCTGGCTCTCCCTCGCTCTCTCATCTTGGCTGTGAAGAGGTGAGACACTTCCTGCCACACGCTCTCCTACCACGACGTCCCTGCCATGCAGCTGGGTGATCACAGACTGAAACCATGAGCAGAATACATGTTTTCTACATTCTGCACGTCAGGTATTCTGTCCCAGCAACAAAAATGTGACTAAGACATCTCTCTCTCTCCGAAAGCTCCTAACTGTTCACCACAGGGTCTATCTTTCCCACTAGATCCTTTAGCATATTAATCATAACTACAGTTCCAACATCTGAGTCATCTGTGGGGCTGTATATGCTGCTTGTCTTAGCTCTTGAAAATAAGTAGGCTTTTGAAAAAATGTGAAATATGTAGATTTTTATTTAAAGCCAGTATCTATAGAATAACAGTACAAACTCCAATGTGGTCAGGAAAACTGAAGTAACAATGGGAGATAACCTAGTGATCAGCTGAGCTGAGTTTTCTTGTTGCTACAGTTACCATCAGCGTGTCTTCCTCCTGCAGGAAACAGCTCCCATCTTGTGCTCAGTGTGGCCTGGGGGGTACTCCAGTGGCTTTACCCGTGTTCTAGACCAGTCTCAGTTTTCGCAGCCTGTGCATGCGTGGCTCTGCACAGAAGGTTCTTCCTCTACATGACTGCTTGTCCCTCAGCAATAGGCTACTGCTGTTGTTCCTCATGACGAATGTCTTGACTCCTGGTACATCTCGCTCTAATACAGACCTAGTGATTAACGGCCTTGGGTCGAGGCTTTTGGCACCCCCTTCTTTTAACACTTTGGCAGTGAGACTCTCCCTTATATCTATGAAGAACATGAGAAGACTCCTCCAGCACATCCTGCCCAATGTGGAAAACTGGTGGAACCTGCAAAATCTGGATTGGGGGTGGTGCTGCAAACAGACTGAGAGTTAAGGCATTAGCTAAGAGCCTGCAGAACCAACAGACAAAAGAGGGCGGAGCATGGGAGAACTGGGAAGAAATGTCCCACTCATGGCTTTTCTCTGCTGAGGGAAAAAGAAGGCTGTCCAACCTCACAGCGATCTGGATAAAACCCCTGGGACACCCCAGCGCGAGAGGCTGGTTTCTATCAAGGCTGACTTGGGCTGCCAACAGAACTGGGAACGTTTTTTCAAAAACTGAGGTTATTGGCAGATTTTAGGTATATATTACCATCGTATTCATCATTGAAAATTTGTACTTGTACATGATATACCTTGATTCTTATTTTTCCCCCTTCCTCTGCCGTCCCTTCAACTCCTCCAGACTCCCCACATACACATAAGGTTTGTTTCCATTTTTTCCTTTTTACCTTCAAATTTTTTATTTCCCTTCTTTGCTTTCCTCTGTCCCCTTCCCCAACGCCCCATCCCCTTTGAATATTTTCTTTCACCCATATTTAAAGGCCCAATCCAAAGATGGGCATCTGATATGAGCAAACATTTTTTGGATAAAGAAATGAAAGCAGCAAAGAAACGTTAAGAAAAAATATTCAGCATCACTAGTCATTTGAGAGATGTAGATGAAAACCACACTGAGATTCCACCTCACTCCGGGAAGGATGGCTGCTATCAAGAAATCAACCAACATCAAACGCTTCCAGGGATGTGAGGGGAAAGGAACTCTTATCCACTGTTGGTGGGAATGTAGACTGATGTGACCACTGCACAGATCAGTGTGGAGATTCCTCAAAAAGCTCCAATTAGAGGTCCCATTTGACCCTGCTATTTCCCTCCTATGTAAATACACTAAAGAGTTAAAAGCGTCACACCACAGCAACATATGTACACCCATGTTTATAGTGACACAGATGTAATAGCTAAGCTAGGTAATCTCATGTAATCTCCAACTTTGGAAACAGCGCAGAAGTCCATCAACTGGTGAGTAGATAAAGATGTGTTTCTTTAAAACTGGGAACTTCAGACCTATCCCTGAGGGATGTTGAAAATAGCTCACTGGAGCACCAGAGAAACTGCAGTACTGCAGAAAGACACCAGAGGGAGCAAGAGGTCACTACAGGTTCCTGAACAGAAACTAGCAAGCATCGCTCAGTGAGAAAGGACAGGTACAGATGTCCCATAAAAGGCTTGCCAGGCTCTACAACTCTAACTGGGATGATTGGTGAAGGCTTTCTCTGTGTGAAGCCAGCCCGTAACACTGGGAATGGTGGCTGTAATTTCAAATGTGCAAATCCCAGCAATATAAAACAAAAAATAAGGCATACAATAAAGAAGAAAACAGTCCAAAAAAACCAAAATGTATCTCAAAAAAATAACCTAGAATAAATGGAAGTGTGTTAATTACTGAACAATTCAAAATAACTGTCTTAAAGAAACTCAAGGCACTGCAAGAAGACACAGCCAACTAAATGAAATCAGGGAAACCATGCAGGGATGAAACGAGAATTTCAATGAAGAAATAAGATTATTTTTTAAAACCAAGCAAATTGTGTAACTTAAGAATATAATAAATGAGTTGAAAATTCACTGGAGTTTAACATAAGATTTGATCAGATAATTTTAAAAATGCAAACTTTAAGACATCAATTTAAAATTATGAGATAGAACAAGGGCCGGAGATTTAGCTCAGTGGTTCCGGCGCCTGCCTTGCAAGCGCAAAGTCCTGAGTTCGATCCCGATAACCACATACAATGCTGGGCGTGGTGACTCACGCCCACCAGCAATCAGCACCACATACCACAGTGCCGGGCGTGGTGGCTCTTGCCTGTCATCCCAGCACTCGGGAGGATTGCTGAGTTTGAGGCATGCCTGGGCTACATAGCTCAGGGCCAGCCTGAGCTACAAAGCGAGACCCTGTCTCAAAAAAAAAAAAAAAAAAAAAGAAGAGATAGAACAAGAAAAAAGAATGGAAAAAAGGGACAAACACCTAAGAAAACTGCAAGACACCATCAGGTTAGCAAGTACATACACGTATGGGAGTCCCAGAAGAGAAACGGACTGAACTTATTTGAAGAAATAAAAGCTCCAAATTTCCCAGGAGGAAGCAAATGGACATCTAAATTCAATAAGTTCAAAGTATCCCACCAAGGACAAACCCAAGAGGGACATAAGACAAATTATAACCAAACAGTCAAAAATCAAAGACGAAGAGCTGGGCGTGGTGGCTCACGCCTGTCATCCCAGCACTCGGGAGGCAGAGGCAGGAGGATTGCTGAGTTCCAGGCTTGCCTGGGCTACACAGTAAACTCAGGGCCAGCCTGAACTACAAAGCGAGACCCTGTCTCAAAAAAAAAAAAAGTCAAAGACAAAGAATCTTGAAGGCAGCAAAGGAAAAAGTAACTTGTCACATATAAGAGAGCTCCTACCAGTGTGATTCTTCAATAGAAACATTACAGGCCAGAGGAAGTGGCCCAATATATTTATTCAAATGCTAGAAGAGGGCTGCAGATTTAGCAGCACCACAGCACTGCACCTCCCTGGCAAGCAGGTCCTGAGTTTAATGCCTAGTACCAAAAAATGAAAACAAACAAACAAAAAACCAAACAAATACTAAAAGAAAAAAAATGTGCTAAGCAGAATACTATATCAAGCAAATATGTCCTTCAAAGGTGAAGCACAGTAGGCCAGTGATGTGGCTCAGTCGCACCACACCTGCCTGGAAAGCACAAGGTTCTGAGTTCAATTCCAGGTATCAGAAAAGAAAGAGAGAGAGAGAGAGAGAGAGAGAGAGAGAGAGAAATGAAGAGGAATAAAGACCTTCACAGAAAAGCAAAAGCTAACAGAGTTCATTATCACTAGGCCAGTCCAACAAGAAATATTAAAAGGTGTTCAAAGGAAAGACTTCTTAGTCACACAGAAACATGAAAATACAAAGCAAGAGGGTAAAGATAAGAATAGAGAACAAAGACTACCATAATACTGTAATGGTTCGAATTTAAAATGCAAAAGCATAAAAAAGTAGGTAATCTAGGCTCACAGATAGCAGTATTAAAAGATTTAATTTGTGACATCAATAGCATGAGGGAGGGGTTACATAAAAAGGTTCTGGGCTAGGGATTTAGCTCAGTGGTGCTGTGCCAGCCTGGCAAGTACAAAATCCTAAGTTCGATTCCCAATACTAGGAAATAAAAGAGTTTCTGTACATGATTGAAAGTAAACTATCAGTTTGAAACAAGCTGCTACATAATAAGACCGGGGATTTAGTTCAGTGGTTCGTGTCTGCCTGGCAAGCACAAGGTCCCGAGTTCGATCCCTGGTACCACACACCACAATGCTGGTGACTCACGCTCATAATCCCAGCACTCAGGAGGCAGAGGCAGGAGGACTGCTGTGAATTTGAGGCTTGCCTGGGCTACATAGTGAGTTCAGGACTAGCCTGAACTATAAAGTGAAACCCTGTCTCAAATAAAACCAAACATAACAATAAGATGTATCAGGTAATCTCATGTAACCTCCTTTATAAGCACAAAGAAAATATCTATAGAAAGTACACAAAAACAGAAAGGAATTAAAATATATCTTTACAAAAGTCAATGAAACAGGATACAAGGCATTGAAAGAGGAAGAGGCTCAAAAGAACTACAATGCATACAGAACACAAATAAGTAAGACCCTCCCTTTCCATAATTACTTCAAATGTAAATAGGTTAAACCCTCAATAGGTATACAGTGACAGATTGGACTTTTTAAAGATTAAACTATATGCTATCTATAGAAGATTCACATTAGATTAGATATAAGGACATATATAAAAAAAGTAAAGGAATGGGAAAAGGTATTCCATACAAATGTGACCAGAAGTGAGCAGGGATAGACATTCTACCACCAGATAGAACAGACTTTGAGTAAAAAACTTTCAAGACTCTAAGAAAGACAGTATAGCAAGAAGATGTAACAATTCTAAACAGAACACTCAACGATACAAAGCAAATACTGTAAGAGGTAGAAATAAACAGCAAAACAATGATACTATGAGGTTTCAAAATCCTACTTTCAACAATGGGCAGAACCCAGGAGAAAGTGGCACATCCCTGTAATTCCAGATACTCGGAAGCCTGAGGCAGGAGGGTCACAAGTTCAAGGCCAGTCAGGGCAACGTAGCAAGATCCTGTCTCAGTAAAGAGATAAAGTAAAAAGGGCTGGGGGAATAGTTCAGTGGTAAAGTGTTCATGGGTATAGTCATCAATATCACCAAAAATCTTAATTATATATTGATAACATACCTAAAAATAGCAAAGATAGTATTCAAAATTATTTGCACAAATGAGTATAATGTACACTGATACTTTGAAGAATTCTCAATTTAATAGAAAGCTTTCTCATTGTCTCAAAACCCTTTTGACTTTTATAGAAATAAAAAATTTTGGGGCCAGAGGATTAGCTCAGTGGTTCCAGTGCCTGTTCTTGCAAGCGCAAGATCCTGAGTTCGATCCCCGGTAACCACATACAATGCTGGGCGTGGAGACTCACGCCCACCAGCAATCATTACCACATACCACAGTGCCGGACGTGGTGGCTCACGCCTGTCATCCCAGCACTCGCAAGGCAGAGACAGGAGGATTGCTGAGTTCAAGGCTTACCTGGGCTACATAGTGAGCTCAGAGCCAGCTTGAACTACAAAGCGAGACCCTGTCTCAAAAAAAAAAAAAAAAAGTTTTATATTCAGCCGTATCAACATAATCCAGAAATATATTTAGCTAACTGATGAATTCCATACAACATTAACTCACCCATAAATATTTATTTAGTACTTTCTATGAGTCAGGCATTGTTCTCATGGGACCTAAGGTTAGAATAAGGACAAAAAAAACACAGCAAAAAAGAAAAGAAACCACCTGTTCTCCGACAGCTTGCATTCTAGGGCTAGAAGAAAGAAACAGACAAGATTTATGAGAAGACTATAAAGACTGTTCCACGGTAAGAAGTGCTGAGAAGAAAAAGAAAAGGATGCGTGTAGCAGTGGGGAGAGGTTGAGGGTTATACAAGGTGACCAGGGGAGACCTCACACAGGAAGTGACCCCGGCAAAGGAAAGGCCCTGGCGGGAGGAGCAGCCCACACGGGAACGGGGCCAGCAAAGACCCTGGACGTAGAAGCTGCAGTGAAGCGAGCACATCTGGAGACTCCGGGCAAAGGCGTAAAGTAAGGTGGGAAGCTGCTCAGGGTGTGGGGTGACGTGTGGCTTCTTGGCCCTGAAGCTCTGCAGGTCCTCAGAGGGTTGGCCACTCTGACCGCCACGCTAACGGGCTGAAAGGGGCACAGCAGAACTGGCATGGATGTCAGGAGGCAACGGCAAGGGGCAGGAGGGGGAGAGGAGTCCGGCTACCCTTGTAGAGTCAGAAAGACTTTCTAGAAGATTAGACTGCAGAGAAAGGAGTCAAAGCCAGTTCCAGGCTCAGGAAAAGGAACTATGGAATTTTTTGTTACTGAGATGGAAAAAAACAGAGAAATGTGATGAGAAGAAAGAAGACTGGAGTTCAATTTTGAACATGTTAAAAAAGTTGGGGCCGGAGGGTTAGCTCAGTGGTTCCGGCGCCTGCCTCGCAAGTGCAAGGTCCTGAGTTCGATCCCCGGTAACCACATATAATGCGGTTATATATAAAAAAAAAAGTTGGGGATGCACATTAGGTATACAGATGGAGTCCAGAGTTGAGGGAAGAGGTCCGGGCCAGAGATAAAAGTGAAAGTCAGCATTATCAAGATGGCATTGAAATCAAGAGAGTAAATGAAATCATTAAGATTTGAAATAAATAGATAACGCAGGGGCACACTAGGAACTAGAGGTCAAGGAACTAAGAAAGCATCGAAGTCTAGAAGGAACAGAGAAGTGTGAGGACAGCCCTGAGGGCGTGACACCCAGGAGGCACCCAAAGAAGGGACCCCACAGAAAGAGAGTGAG